>WTSP01023198.1:0-18075 GCA_025331215.1 Actenoides lindsayi | reverse complement strand
TAAAAAACCTTCATCTATAACTTTGAATAAAATAAAAAAATATAATGCAAAAACTGTGGTTTTTATCTGTGAAAATTGTAGTAAAATGGTTTTGCAGGTAGGATAAATTATATGACTTACATTAAATGAGATTACAGTAAGATTTTCTGTAGAAAATTTATCTGTATTAAAAATGTACCTATGTGGTTCATTTCCCTGACCTGAATGGATTACTGCCTATGTTAGTTACACATTTTAAGTTATTTTAAACACATGGTGTGTTTGTAGGATTCTGTTTCAGTTTTAAGGTTGACCTGTAAAAAGTGAACATACTTGCAGTATTGCTTTTTTAACTAGGTCATTATCAATCTGTAGTATTAACAAAAAAAAAAATAAAAAATTAGGAATGTCTTACATAGTTTAAGGGTAGATGTAAATGTGAAACTTACTACTATTTTTCTTCCAGTTATTTTCCTTGTATGCTGTATCAGTGTACCAGGATTTTATTGTAGTGTTAATACAGTGTAACAGGATTCGAGTCTAATGCGATGATAAATAAATGATATTTATGTTTGCAGGGAAGATGGTACCACCGGAAGCAAGCAGTAAAGGAATTGCATGGTACGTTGATAAGACTGCTTAATGAACTGTTACCATGGGAACCAAAGCTAATGAAAGCATTTCAAAGAAACAGGTAATTAGCTGCTCTTTTTTTAACAATAGTACATGGGATGGAAAACAGAACAAAATTCTCCTTTTACAAACTAATCAATAAGTTGGCTTCTCAGATAAATTAAATGAAAATACTTTGAGGAGAGGAATGAGGCATTGGCAGTGCTTTAGTTGGAAGAATTATTTTATGTTCCAGACTTCTCTCTCAATAAAGTTGAGTTTAACCCAGTAATAGTTTTTTCCTTTAAAATGCTATAGAATCCATAAGGGTTCCTGTGAATAGCTGTATGACAATCCGGCTAAGATTTGTATTGCTGCTTATTCGGTTGAGTTGCTGAAAACCTGTGTCTAGAAAAGCAGACCAGGGCTTCATAGAATACTTTGTCAGACTACTTACTTTCTGAAGCTGCCTAAATTGGTTGTTAATGAATCCTCCACAAAGCAATTCTTAAAATACTGTTTTGATGTCTTTGTAACCCGCTGTTGAAATGCATCTGGAATGAAGTGTGTCAGAGAAGTATCAGTGAAGCAGTGACTGATTTAAATGTAGTGAGGGCACTTAATAGTAACAGCGAAGACGCTACCCATATTATAAAATCTGGAGAGAATGGATATTGACTTGGTATCATCATTGTGTCTGGAAGCTTGATGCTGTTGTCACCCATACAGCTGTTGTATAATCATGCTTTAGTTTAGCCACACAGACATTTAAAAAACAAGAAATTATTAGAAGCTTTAAGTCTGTGTCAAATGGTAAGTATAGTTAGGCAGCTGCTTAAATGGTATGTGTGAAGGAAGCAACTTACACAGTTACATGGTACAGAACTAGTTCTGAAAATTGTAAAGGGTATTAACATTTTAAAAACACCAACATCATAGCACTAAAGACAGTAAACAGGTAGAACTACTAAGAGTTGGTTCCTTAGTAGTTCATTTTATAGATATCATGCCTGAATTAAAATCCTTGTCTAGAAATCTAGGATGCTGTTGAACATTTTGCTTTAAATAATGGACCAAAGTACCAGTTTTGCTTTTTTTTCCTATTTCTTTCTATTCAAGTTTCTGCTAATTTTTCTTGGCTGTTCGTTTCTTCCTGCCTGTAGCATCAGACTCCTTATGGAAATGTGGCAGATAGTAATACGATTAGAAAGGATTTCAGTTTCTATTACATGGGGTTTCCAGTTTTATCCTTTATGCAAATTCTGCTGGGGAGTGGTTTGGTGTCCAGTATTTATTAGTTCTTGTTTGTTAAGTGTAGTTACAGAATACAGAAGTATCACTGTTGCATAAAGTGTGTAGAAGTACTATATATGAGGTCTGTCCAATAGGAGTAGGTTTTGGTCTGGAATTGTATGGCTTACTTAGAAAAGCAGGCACTTAGAGTGGAGGATAATTGCTGAGATTAATTTAACTCATATTTCTCAGGAAGCATGTTTTAGTACACCAGGGAATAGCTCCAGATGAATAGCAATCTTCATACATCTTGGGGAGAAAAGAGAGATGAGGGGAGGGAGGGAGGCTAGAACAATGTCTTGATCTGGTTCATTGTGCAGCTGCTAGGCCACTGTGTGGCACCAGTGACAGTGGTGAAGAAAGATGTCATGTGAAAGGGAAAAAGCAACTGAGTAGAGATTGCTTATGCTGGTATAAACAGCACCACCACTGCAAGTCTAGGTGCAGTTCCAGTATCTCTAGGGTGTCTCAGCCAGCTACTGACATCAACTAATTGAATGGCAGTGTTGTCCTTCTACGTTGTCACAGGTTGGGCAGAGCTCCTTCTGTACTAGAACTCAGTGTGGAATAGAAGTCTGGCATTGTCCTTCCTTCCTTTTTTGTTATCTTTTATTAGTAGGAGCACTCTTTATGATCAGAATCCTTTTTTTTTCCTGTTCTGAAAGGTTCTCTGGTCTTGTCAAAATTACGACAGAATATAACGCTGAACAGTATTTGAACAGCAGCAAAGCTGAAAAGGAAAGGTTACTTGTGCTCACTGATCACATTTGTTCACTGGCTCCACAGCAGAAGTTCGTCAAAAGAAAAAAGGAAATTCCCATTCAAAAGCTTTAATACAGTAGTGGTTCCCTAGTGTCCTTCTATAGTTCTTCCACACCTAGACTTCAAGCTCAAAAGTCTTACCACAGAATTAAAGTACAATCCGCGCTACATCTTCATACGGACTTCATGTTCTCTCAGTGAGAATGTCAAAGCTGTTAGTAAATGATTAGGTCTTACTGACCCTGACCAGCCTTACCTGGGCCCCCATCCACATCACCTGCCCATGGGCCCAGGATTCCTGTTTCAGGTCATTGTGCAGCCTTCAGTCTCTGCCATAGAAAAGCCGTATTCTATCTCAACTGCAGCAGTTACACTGCCTGGCCATGGGTCCTCCTGATCTGGACTGACGCTCAGACTGACCTTGGACCTACATCGTCATTGTGGCCCTGCCCAGAAATCACTCAACTGGGTCCTGACCCTGGCAGCCATCACTGGACCTGATCTTGATCTGAACCTGTGGATTGACTTCTCAGCTTGACCTCAGACCTGCCTTAGCACCAGGAACTTGCCTGTTGATCTGGGCTCTTGATTGAAGACAGTTACCACCTGTAGTCCTGCCCTGCTCCCTCATTCAGGGCTGGTGGGATGTCAGCCTGGCTGGTGAGGCTGGTTACCATCATGTTTGACACCTCCCTCTGCATTCTGTAGGGAGCAGACGGCCATTGCTGCTCTCAGTGCAAAAAACTGTTATTTTAATGTATAAGTAAATTTAAGATCATGCTCTTACTGTCATAAGGGTTAGATCCCTACTAAAATCTAGATTCTGTTCCACACAAGGTGCTGATTGCTGTAACCTATTTGTTTGCTAAACAGTTCTGCTGGATATCACGGTGTTTACCACCAGCTGAATTGTGTAGTTCACTGTATTTGTACACTAAGTTACCCCATAGATCCCACCTAAACAATGGTTTAGAAGAAGGGACAATGGAAATAATAGCAGTTTAGGAGTATCAAGGTAAGTGGATGCATTTTGGAACAGTGTTCAAACTAGTAAAGCAGCTCTGCATTTCCATCTTTAGTGGAATGTGAGCCTATGAAAATGACAGTGGCAGCTGTTCTAATGGCCCAGAGATAAAAAAGTTTTCTAAAAGGAGAAAGTTACATTATGGTCCCATAGCTGGGCCAAAAGCATGATGCATTTAAGGAAAAAATTACTTAATTCTCTAGTTGGGGTTGCTTTCAGAGGAAAGGGTAGACTTGTAATAATTAATACTCGAGTCCATACAGGTACATTTGTCAAAATACAGGATAAAGGAGGAAAGAGAAGATGGATGTAGTAAAACAGTGATGGTCATATTTGATTCAGTCTTTTTGCTTATTGTCAGAGGACTTAATGACATACAATTTGGTTTCAGTGAGGGAAGGGACATTACTGTCACTTCACGTTCTGTGGGTTTTAGAGACTTGTAGACAGAGCTACCCTAAAATTTTTTGAAAGGCACAGGCAATTAATTCTACACCAACATTTGTATGGCAGCAAATACAAACAAACAAAAAAGTTAAGAACAGTGTGGTTCTTTAGTAAAGTTAGTTTTGTTATTTTCAAGGTCTAGATTGAAGAAGGACTATGATGACTTTAAAAGACACCCAGACCATGATAAATTTACCAGAGAATTGTGGAGTAATGATGAAAGTGAAGTTGATTCTGGCAAAGATTCTTTTCCAGTAGTGTGTGGTAAATCTTCAGAGTCTGCAGAACATGTGGAAGTTCCCCCAAAAGATCACCCAGACAATGGTAAGCATTTACTGGAATGTGATGGCTTGAACATGCTTCAGGAACTGAATCATGTTGATTCAGGAACTTAACTTTTCTGTGTGAACTTGTATCCTACTTTCTACCCTTGCTACTGTGATAATCTTGAACTAGGTTGTGATGCACATCTGACAGATGTAGACTAGAAGCACGCAGACATAGCCAAGATGAAAATTCTGATTAATGCAAGTTTTTGCCATTTTTATGCTTAGCTATTTCAGTGATAATAGGCCTGCTCAGAAGCAACCTTTATGGTGGGTTGACCTTGGCAGCCAGCCAGACACCACCCAGCCACTCTGTCACTCCGCTTCTTTAACAAGACAGAGAAAATAAGATGGCAAAACTCATGGGCCAAGATACAGATGGGGAGATTACTCACCAGTTACTGGCACAGGCAAAAGAGACTCACTTGGGGAAAATTAATTTGATTTATTGCCAATTAAAAATAGAGCAGGATGGTAAGAAACAAAGACGAGAACCAAAACAGCTTTGCCTTCTGCCCCAACTACAACTTCTTAACAGATTCAAATTCATTCTCAGTTCTTCTACCTCCTCACCTGCCAAGTGGCACAGGGGAGATGGAGACTGGGGGCTGAGGTCAATTCATAACACTTCATCTCTGCTGCTCCTTCCTCAACATTGTTGCCCTCCTCCATTGTGGGATCCCTCCCATGGGATAACAGTATGAGCTACTCCAGCTTGGGTCCTCTCACAGAGTCATAGAAGCATAGAATGTTATGGGTTGGAAGGGACCTCTGGAGATCATTGAGTCCAAACCCCTTGTCAGCACAGGAACACCTAGGGCAGGCCACACAGGAACAGATCCAGGTGGGTCTTGAAGTCTCTAGAGAAGGAGACTCCACAACCTGTCTGGGCAGCCTGTTCCAGTGCTCTGTCACTCTCAGTGAAGACGTTTTTCTTCGTGTTGAGGTGTAACTTCCTGTGTTTCAACTTGCTACCATTACCTCTTGTCCTATCCCAGGGCACAACTGAAATTAAAATAGGCTCCATAGGCTATAATTCTCCATAAGCTAGAGTCCTTCAGGATAAGACTGCTCCAGTGTGCATCTCCTATAAGCCACAGTTCCTGTCAGGAGCATACTCCACTCTGTGTTCTCCATGAACTACAGTTTCTTTCAAGGCATATTCATCTGCTGTGGAATGAGGTCCTCAACAGGCTGCAGTGTAGATACCTGCTCTAGCATTGCCCTTCATGGGAGAAAATCAACCTGCTTCACCATGGTCTTCACAAGTTACAAGGGAATTCACTCCAGCGCCTGGAGCAACTCTTTCTCCTCCTTCACTGACCTTGGAGTCCACAAGGTTGTTTCTACTGTGTTTTTTCTGCACTCCTCTCTGTCACACTTTTCTGCACAGCATTTTCCCTAAGGCATCACCAGCTTGGCTGACAGGGTCAGCCATATCCTACAGTGGATCTGTTTTGGAGCCAGCTGTGTCTGGCACACAGCAGTTCTTCGACTCTCCTCACAGAGGCCCCCTGGCAGCTCTGCACTGCCAAAACTTTGACAAAACCTCAGTGCATGGCCCCTCTGTCCATCCAGCACACCGGCTTGCTGGTGGGTCCTCTTATCCACATGATTCATTCCCTGCACACTGGCTGGTCCAGTTTGTGCTCAGTATGGAACCTGTGACACTCACACCCTTGTCCCACAGGGCACTTCACACTCACAAAGCCACCTGAAACGCCAGCCCAGATACCAGGCTCCCCAACTCACTGGCTAGTTTGTCTTGAAGTTTACCCGTTAATATATAGACACTGCCCCTGCACACTCTGGATTTGTGGGAGGTACCCTAAGAGCGCAGCAGCCAACACCAGGCACACAGCCTGTGACCATCTTGTCTGTCCTTGCAGCTTCTTCTGACAGCCCAGTGTCCAGGATCTCCCCTGGTTTACAGTCATATCAGTAGCAATGTCCAGGTTGATCTTCATGGAAGCGGTATCTGCAGTTTCTTGATAGCCAGTCAGTTGTTGAAGTTGTTTCTTGTCATTGTCTCCATGTATGTTTTGTTAGATCTCTGTCTCTGCGTATTTTGTTTCTGGCTTCCCCCTTTTTCCCTTCAAGATAACCTTGCTGGAATAAACATTCTCACACTCTCAGATATCTTCATCAATTAATGTGAATGATCAGGTTTGGTTTTTCCTCACTCTTTCCCGTGCTGGTCAGGTTTGTGTCCCTGTATGTTCTTATTTATGACTTCCTCCTTTCCTTATTGCCCCCTTTTTGCATTGAAAGAGGTCTTTGACTAGATGCCTTTAAAGAGGCACATGTTCTTCTTCCACATATCCTTACATTTGCACACTAGCATTTTGCCTTCATGCTAGACACTGTAAAAATGTTATATAGAGGTATCAGTTGCAAACATGTAAAACACAGTTTCTGTTTTAATATCTTTGCAGATGAAATAAAACTATTAGAGATGAATTTACCTGCAGGAAAAAACAGAATTCTGAAAAAAGAAGCAACATCTAAAGAAATACAGAAGACACTGCCCAAATGTGTTAAACGACAGTCCAAGCAAAATAGTTGCCTGGATCAAAGCACTAATGAGCTTTCACCAAGGAAGAAAGCTAAGCTGAGCACTAATGAGGCTGTGGTCCAGAGTTCAGAAGGTAGCCTGCAGCCGGATAGTTTTTTGACTGAGCTGAAAAGATTTGAAGGATCAACTCTAGAATCATTTTCCTTGACAGATCCTGCAACATCAGTATCAAAGTTTCTGAAGGGGACCAAGCCCATCCAGGCCTTGCTTGCCAAGAATACTGGGAACAAAGTGACCTTAACAAATCAACCATCACCTCCCCCCGGCATAAACGTATTTACTTCTGAAAAGCCAGATTTACCACCGTCGGAATCATCACTGATAAAACCAGCATTGCCCTGCCAGACCAGTTCAAAGAGTCCTTTACAAATGGTATACAAAATGCCAAATGGCCACTGTGTACCGATAGACCTTCACAACAGCTCTGTGAAAATTCAGTTGCAACCTGTGATTGACCCTAAAACTGGTGAAAAAGTCATGCAACAAGTTCTTATTTTACCTAAGAATTTTCTTGTTCAGCAGAAGGAAGGCAAAATTGTGTCCAAGGACATTCAGACACTACAACAAAAATCATCTGAGCTGCGCTGTACAACTTTACCAGAAATATCAAATGTCAGTGTTTCTTTAACACCTGTTCTGGTAACAGGCCCTGCAAATGCTGCAACTCAGTCACCTAGTACAATTTTTAACAAGAATATTACCCCCTTGTCACAAGTGATAGGTCCCATGAATACTAGACAACCACTGCCTGCTGTAACTTCAGCAGGTAACTCATCATCATCAACAATTAAAGTGAGCCAAACTGAAAGTGACAAAATCAAGACTACAGTTTCAACTGCCACATTCCCTGTGTCTTTGACTTCACCTACGCTTTCCACAGCAAGCCAGTCTTTGATATCAGCAACACCATTAAGTGGGTCTGCAAACACTGTTTATGCCTGTCATAGTCTTGCATCACAGCAGACAACTGACTCCTTTGAAACTAGGCAAGAGCTGAAGACAGTGTGTGTAAGAGAATCACAATCTATTCTCGTCACAACACGAGGTGGAAACACGGGAGTTGTTAAAGTGCGAACAAACCCAGAGCAAATTTCACCTGGTAGTTTATCTTCTAGTTCAGTCTTCACTTATGCACCTCAACTTCAGGCCTTTCTTGTGCCAAAACCCACAGCTTTATCATGCTCTACTCTTCCATCTGTAGCAACAGCCACATCTGTTCTCCCACATACTGGACAATCATCTCTTTATGGATTTGCCCCTTCAACAGCTTCTTCTGTTAACATTCCAGCTTTCTCAGCTGATTTTACCCAGGCAGTGGAGAAAAGTGTCAAATCCGCATTACAGCAGCCTGCTGTTGGGGTCAGTTTGGGTCAGGTAGTAGAGAACTCCTGCTATGTGTCGTCTTCTCCTTTACCCTCCATTTCATTAGCTAGCAATTTGATGTCAGCAACTCCAAACAGTTCTGTTAGTGTGACTAGCACTGGACAGAATAACACTGTCCTAACTCCAAATTCCTCTGCGCAGCAATATGGGGATACTAAAACAAAACCTGTTGCACAATCTGAGTCTTACTCAGCAAAAAATGGAGATTTAATCAGTGGTACTCCCATCCAGAAACTTACATTAGTCACAAATTCACCTATTTTATCACCCTGTGGGGCATCGGGAGTCAGTATTATACCCTCTCTGGCGTCCACTGGTAATGCTCAAAAGTTGGTTTTCATTAACACGCAAATTGCCAATGGCCCATCAACCACCAATCTAGTTGCAGAGTCATTGAAACATAACCTTCCTTCTTCCCTAAGTAAAACTTTTGTTAATGCTACAGAGCAACCGCAGTTGGTTCTGATCCCATCTACAGTAGGAGCACCAATAAGAATAAATTCATCACCAACTATTGCTCAAGTAAAAGATGTGAAAATTGGACTAAATATAGGTCAAACCATTGTAAATACTAAAGTCAGTGCACAACAGTCTCCACAAGTTAATATATTGCATTCTGCCATTTCTAAGGAAGAAGACAAAAAGAGTGTGGGCTTGGCACCATCTTTGACAAGTAGTCCAACTTTTGTTCCTCTTCCAGGTTTTGTGAGTCAAAGTGCTGTGTCAGTTAATGAATCTGTATGTATTGCAACAAAAGCTGAAAACACTTTTACAGTAACAACAGCAAAGGCATGTGTAGAATCTGTTTCAGTAGCATCAAACGGGACTTCTTCTGGGGCACAGCCCCCTATCTCAGTTGGTGGAAATGACCCCTCAAGAATAAGGCCAGTTGTGGGTAATCAACTATGTACATCAAATATTGGAAATACTCTGGCTATATCAACTGTGAAAACAGGACATCTTGCTTCATCTGTGCTGATTTCAGCAACACAGCCAACAGTACCTCCTCAAAACTTAGCATCTGCATTGCAATTTCCAGTCATTAGGTTGCCTGGATCTTTAGCCACCCCCCCCAAACTGTTACATGCACTTCCTCAGTTGACAGCAGTTTCAGCTCCTCCAGTACCAAAAAGCCAGTTGCCCACACTGTTTCAGTTTCAGTCATCAGGAGTTTCAGCTGCTATGCCAAGTAGTGCAGGAGTTCACAAATCTCAGAGTACGTTGTCCCCTCCATCACCAAATGCTGGTAAAGTGATTAGTTTTCCCAGTTTTTCTTCACTGCAGTGCCAACAGGTGCCTCCCAGTACAGAGAAACAAAGTCATGCTTACACTTGTGCTTCTACCATTCAGTTGTCTGCAGCTTCACCAACTGTAACAAGCAAGGCAGGAGGTCAGTTGAATGAACCTTGCATTCAACAGAAAATAGTTATTAACACATGCATGCCTTTGGCACCTGGAACCCAGATAATGATTAACGGTACTCGTTTTGCTGTTCCACCACAAGGCCTTGGAGCTGGCAGCCATGTTCTTCTTCTCTCCTGTAATACAAAACAGACTCCTTTAATTATTAACCACGGTCAAGATTCTCAAGGTGTACCAACTGTTAATCCTGTAACCTCAAAAATCATGATAGCACCAAGCCATTCATTAACTTGGCAAATACCAAAACGTCCTTTGAAAAGCTCTACAAAAATTGTGAATTCTTCTGGGTCTTCAAGTGCTTTACCTATCGTACATGCAACACCCCAGATACTTAGTAATCCAGCTAGCTCCTGTACTCCACAGTCTGCAGTGACACTGTCTGTGTCTTCAGTGATAAAATCTCCTGTTAATGTTGTAGCTGCATCTGTGGTTTCTGCCGTTCCTCCTTCAAACTCTCATTTGCCAAGCAACACTTCAGTGTTTCACTTAGACACTTCCATCAAAAAACTATTGGTCAGTCCAGAGGGAGCTATTTTGAATGCTATAAATACTCCAGCATCGAATGTTTCATCCCTGTCTTCATCACTGCCTCCTGTTGCTGTGTCCACAAGCAGAAATCCTACCACTGTCTTCCTTGCATCTCGGTCATCTTGCCTTGATAAACCTGACAAAGCTGCATCCTGAATTTACCACAAATGAGCCACTTTGAAATATTGGGGAATTCTTCTGACTTTAAAAGTTGTAACTATTGAATAATTTCTTACATGGTTTGAAACATTTGATATACTCAAAATAATTTAAGATTGCAGATCTTTCCTGTTTACCTGTGGGGCTTACAAGGAAGAAAAGGATTATTTAGTTTGTCAGAAGTTTTCAGAGTTCTTCAATAAAAAGGTCAGAAGTAACCTATGAGTTCATTGAACATTTTAGTTCGGAGAAATCTAGCCCTTTGCTTATGTTGTGTCTTACAGTATGGACTGTTTGCCAGTGTGTTTATGACAGTATATATCTCCTTTTTCTTTGTCAAATTTTTATTTGTTCCTGTAAAAAAAAAATATTTATGCATTGCAAAAATGCAGTCTATGACATAGAATTGTACATATTCATTATTTCCTAACAATCTGTACTAAACTATGTACAAAGAACTATACTGTCTTATTTATGTTTTGTTTACATAATGTATAGTTTTTTAAATATTTTAGTAACTTTGGACCAGTGTACTGTTTAGCAACAATGCAGAAGAATCTGCATATAATAAATCAAGTTGCTGTACTGCGTTGTGTTGGCAATAGTTTAAAAATGTGTATATCTGTTACACCATGGCAGAATACGTCATCCTATGTGCTGCAGATACATCTCAGCCTTTGGAATGTAGCAGAATGAAATTATTTAATCTCTTCTGCTTTTCTTTGTGGTTTACATTTCACATGATTTGATAGAAGTTAGAAGGAAGGCCATGTTGTTGATCCTCCTGATACAGGGTGGAATAACCCATACTTGATCTGTTCTTAATAAATGTTTGGTTATATTGTATAAAATCTCCTGTGATGTGCTAAGGCTAGAAATTATTTATCCAGACACCAGTCTAAGTCACACCAGTTGCTATTCAGGACTACCATGTTTTGTCCTAAAGCTCATAGATCTGTTAGTTCATTATTCTCTTTTTACAGCCTTGTATGCATTTCCACGTATCTGGTAACTGTAACAAGGTCACTCTTTAATCTTCTGTCTGACCATAACAAGCTGCTCGGTATTTTCACTAGTCATGCTTTCTAGATCTGTATTTTTTTCTTTAGCTTTTAATTGGTCTGTCTGGAAGGATAGTGCTAAAACATCACACAGTATTAAACGAGGCCTTATTAGTGCTTTGAGTGGGGATAATTCATGTAGTATATAAACCTTCCCTTTTTGTGCAGTGTAGTCAATATTTGCTGGCTTAGGTTCAGCTTTTGATCTGATAAAACCCGTGGGTTATTTTCTGCAGATCAACGGAGTTAACATGTGCCTGATGCAGTGTTCATGTAAATAGAGATTTTTTTGGTATCTTTTGAGAATTGGCATATGAAGAAAGGGTGGCTATCTAGCAGCTCTTTATTTTACACAAGATGATGATTTTAGAAGTGTTACTTTAGAATGTGAAGTCATAGTCTGTGTTAGTTGCTTGGGAGATCCAGTTTTAGTCAGAACATCTTAGTATGTGTGAGATTTTTTTGTTGGTTTATTTTAGAAACTAGAGAGATTTAAGAACTCATGAATGTTGGTTGCCTTTTTAATAGCTATAACTTCAAATGGGGATACAAGCTTACATATCTGTATTTAGCAGCATTCTTAGACTGATTTTCATCAAGACAAAGCATGAAGTTTTGCTCCTCATCCTGTCAAGTTTTCTTCTTCCTTTGTGCTTTTGCTGTACACAGTTTGGATCTTGTGGTGAAGCGTAAGACCACAATGCACTCTCTCTGTGTTGGCTGCCCTTCATAACATCCTGTAAAGTAATCTGGTAACTAGCTAACCGTAGTTCTGGAAAGTAAGGGGAAGACAAGCTTGTGCCTTCCATAGATACCTTCCGTTTCTGCCCTAACTAAAAAATCCGAATTGGGAAATTGCCCTTTATGGAACTGCAATCTCCATCTTATCTCAGGGCTGGGAAATATGGAAGCTGTCAGTTTTTGGGTGAGAGAAGACTTGTTTTTATTTTAGAAAAAGCTACCTAGTACACTTTTCCTACTTCTTATTAAAAGCATTATGTAATCAATTTTGAATATATCTAGTAGTAAGTGGTGTCTACCTGCCAGTTTTTACAATATTAAAATTTTTTAATCTGACTGCATTTTGCAGTTGAGTGCTGCAGGTGACTTTTACAACAGAGGAAGATGGCAGAGAATGGCAGTGTCTTCATGGACATATTACATACTCTAAAACCATATATACCAGCAACACATTTTATTTTCATTTCACTCGTGAAACCTTGGGTCTGACTTTCTTAGATTTTTCTCTTCTCTTACAATGGCTACTTTTCAATTTTTATTTATGTTTGTTGTAGAGGGAGTATCTGCCTTGTCTGGAAAGCTTAACACTAGGTTCTACTGTTGAAGAGGGCCTGGATGGAGAAAAATCTTGCATGACATTTTTCTGTGTGTTAAATGTAGTAGAAAGATTTATGCTATAATTAATTCTAATAAAGAGAAAAGTTGAAAAAGCTTAATTGAGAAACTTGGAACTCAAGCTGCTTTCCTGAGTGAATTCTTAGAAATTTTCTGAATTAATATGATGATATTTTGTAATTGTTTTATAATATTTTTATACTTTCACAGGCATAAACTTTGCAACGTGCAAGGTTTGATTCAGTTTTGTTAGAATTTTCGTGGACTTTTATTCTTTACTGGACACATGTTCAGATTCCAAATCCTATTGGAGAAAGGCTTGAGACTGCTATGTAATGGATTTGCATGATTCTTTATTTTGTGAAAACTAATTTTAGTCATTTTTGTGAATAAAATTTCTCTTCCCATCACTTTCCTCTGATAATATAAATGTCGGTCAAAGTAAAACTTTATTTCAAATGAAAATGGCCAATGACGATTTGCTATATATCCTCTGTTCTCTGTACTCAATATATAGTGTTACCTGTAGCACAAAAAGAACTGTAAAAAAAATAGATTTTATTTACAGACACGATGAAAAAGCAGAACTACCTCCATCTCTACTTAAAGACATTTAATTACACATGTAAACAAACATATATAAATCAATCTCTGAAGAAAACATGTTCAACTTTTCAGAGCTTGTAAAATGCCTTACTTTTAGACCCCTTTATATATTACATATAGATATTCAGACACTATATATAAAATTTGGGGTTTATTAATGACTTTCAAAATTTTGGAGGATGTCTTTGATAATTACCTAAATGGACACATTCTGCACAATAATTTTGCTTTGTTTTGAGTAGAAAATTTCATTTTGCCTCAGTGTTCAAACCCATGTGTGTGTGTTCTGCCATTTTATTCTAGGGATTCTGCTTCTACAATACTAGAAGCAAATGAATTTCATAAGTTTCACATAAAATTTCACATGAGGAGTCATAGAAGTACCTGCTCAAACCAAGAGTGTTACTGTCAAGTCATTCAAACCCACTGATTTCACTATATGACATAGCAAAGAGTACAATGCAAAAAGTGAATGCAAAGTTTACAGTTAAGTAAGCGAAGAGAAATGTACTCAACTCATGTAAGTAAGTCAGAAAATTATTAACAGTGGGCATTGGAAGGCAGTCCATAGCCTCATCACTGATTTTGTTTCATATCTAGTTTTGCTTATCTTTCACTGAATTTTAGTAGCCCAAATTGATTTTTAAGTAAATTAATCATTTTTATTAGAGCAGGAATGATTGTTACAATGAGACTGTTTCCTTTAAAAAGAACAGCAGACTTAAATTCATGTAGCCCGTTTTCTGTAAGCTGCACCTGAAGTGAATTTATTGACTCAAGATTATAATGCTGTATCAGACTAAAGGTCCATCTGTCCTAGCATCCTGTCTCTTGGAGCAGTCAACAGTAGTAGACCAAAAGAGCATAACAGTCCTGAATACTCTTCTAGTATTCACTAATCTGTAAGCCAGACTCTTCCTCAGACAGCTGTGATTTATATTTTTTTTTTTAATTTAATAGACGTAACTCCATTTTTCTTCAGGAAATTGACCGAATTATTGAGCACATGTAGACTATTAGTATCCACAGAGTCCTGTGGTAAACAGTTTTTCACACAGTGTGTAAACAAACCTACTCTTAGTTTCTGAACCTGGTACCTGCTATTTTCATTTCATGCAAATAATATTTATATTGTAAGATATGATAAGCTGTTGCTCTGTATTCATTTTTCCATGTGGCCTATGTTTATCTTTGCCATGTTGGTTGTCTCTTTTCTAGAATAAAGAGACATAGTCAATTCAATTATTGCTTACAGGGAAGTATAATGACTTCTATATCATTGCTGTGTGTACCTTTTTCAGTTTTACTTGACTTTACTTCAGTATCCTTGAGATGTGGGATCAGAAGAGTGCATGTTCTAAAAGCACTATGAATCTGTTCAGCAGTGTGATGATGATTTTTCTCTCATAATAACTATTTCAAATTTGGGGGATGGGTTTCTGACTTGCTTGGCCTTATGCTAACTTTTTCATAGAAATATCTATTGTAAACCAAATACACAGCAGTGTTAAATTCAGTACATCCAATAAGACTGTACCACTTGCAGAATGTCATGACTGTAAAGGCATCACCTTTAAAACAGATTATTGAAACAAGTGCAAGTCTGGCACTCTCTCGGTACAGTTCTTTTTTTTGTTTGGTTTTGCTCTTGAAAATACAGAAGGACAAGCTGCTGTAATGGTTTTGGACAGGATTATCTTTTAACTCTCAGTATTTTTGTACATAGGATACAATCATGAGTCTATATATTGGGAGAATGATCGTTTTATACACATTGGCACCCAAATAAAATTTTTTGAGTTGTTGAAGAGGCCACTTTTGCAAATGTGATACAGATTATCTTCCATTTTAAATAAATTTGTTGAAACTACAGTGGCATAAAACAAACTGAAGATCTTGATAAGCATATCTTTTCTTCTTTTCTCAAAATACTGAATTTGCTGATCAATAGTTACATATGGACATCTGGCGTAAACTTGGAAACCAGGAAACTTTTTTGTTTCGTATATCATGGGTCCAGAAGTTCTGCAGGAAGTCGGTGTTCTTTCAATACCTTTTATTTCAATCTCAGCTGAATTAGACACATTAGATGGAAATGGTATGTAAAAGCAAAGTAAAGGAAATATAATTTAATTCTTTTTTCTTGAAATTAAGTTTATTATACAAAAAGTGTATTAAAAGGTGCATAAAAATTATTTTCCACCTTTTGCAGATGAAGACATATTAAGTACAGAGTTCGCATAGCAACATGGAAGAACTAGGAACAGGATCCTTGGTCTCCTGACTCCTGTTCCAACATCCCATCTACAACTAAAGGTTAGACAGCTAGATTACTGCTCTATTTTCCCCTATTTTTGCTTCTACAAAGAAGAAAAAGTAATTATAAAATGTAATTGTTTTCAAGAATACGAGTGACACTGACAGGTAGCGTTTATAAAAATAAAATAGCAAAGAAAAACAAAATTGGAAAGGAACCACTGTAACTGTGATTTTTGTTTTGGTCTTCAGTCTTTGCTTGTCAATATTGATGTCATAGAAAGAAGACAGTATCCCTCTTTAATTAGTGGTTCATGTTGATTCCTTTTAGTAAATGTACAAGTACAGGATCAGATTATGTTGGCTCATGGGCACCCAGTACCAGGATATACATTGAGATCCACAACTTGATGGTATTTGTAGAATCATTCCTCACTCCATTTTCTTTAAATAGTAAATAGAATATCAAAGAGGGATTAGTGATTGGCTATTACTATGTAGTCGAGGGATGTCTTGGTAATAATAAGGCAAGAGTACAATTATGAGGGAATCAATTTAGGCAGTATAAAAAGCAGGTATTTGGCTATGGATATTGTAAAGCTTTTGACCCTGCTTGCTCATGGCTTGGATGGGCAAACACATTGCTGGATAAAATACTGTCTGGATGGCTGGGCCCAGAGGGTGGTGGTGAGTGAGACAAATCCAGTTGACAGCCAGTCACAAATGGTGTTCCCAAGGGCTCAGTACTGGTGCCCGTTCTGTTTAATATCTTTATCAGTGACCTGGACGAGGGGATCAAGGACACCCTCAACAAGTTTGTGGATGACACCAAGTTAGGTGGAAGTGTTGATGTGCTTGAGTGTAGGGAGGCTCTGCAGAGGGTTTTGGACAGACTGAGTCAGTGGGCCAAGGTCAATTATATGAGCTTCAACAAGGCTTAGCGTCGGGTCCTGCACTTGAGCCACAACAACCCCAGACAACAATACAGGCTTGGGGAGGAGTGGCTGGAAAGCTGCCAGGCAGAAAGGGGCCTAGGGGTACTGACAGGCGGGGTAATATGAGCCAGCAGTGTGCCCAGGTGGCCAAGAAGATCAACAGCATCCTGGCCTGTATCAGGAATAGTGTGGCCAGCAGGACTAGAGAAGTTTATTGTCCCACTGTACTCAGCACTGGTGAGGCGGCGCCTTGAGTAGTATGTTGAGTTTTGGGTGCCACAGGATAAGAAAGACATCAAGATGCTGGAGCAGGTACAGAGAAGGGCAACCAAACTCGTGAGGGGCCTGGAGAACAAGCCTTATGAGGAGGAGCTAAAGGAACTGGGGTTGTTTATCCTGGAGAAGAGGAGGCTGACCTTATCGCTCTCAACAGCTCCCTGAAAGGAGGTTGTAGTGAAGTGGGTGTTGGTCTCTTCTCTAAAGGAACAAGTGATCGAACAAGAGGAAATGGCCTTAAGTTGCTCCAGGGGAGGTTTATGTTGGATATTAGGAAGAATTTTTCACCGGAAGGATTGTCAGGCATTGGAACAGGCTGTCCAGGGAACAGGTGGAGTCACCATCCCTGGAAGTATTTAAAAGACATGTAGATGTGCTGCTTAGGGAGATGGTTCAGTGGTGACCTGTCAGTGATGGATTATTGGTTGGATTTGATGATCTTGAAGGTCTCTTCCAGCTAGAAGTATTCTATGATTCTGTTTTTAGTATTATATTTGATTTTAACTACTGGGCAGGAGGAATTGCATACATCTATTTATAAAAATAACTTGTCAATTCATGTTACTATGCCGGTACTAAAATTACAGTACTTTCGTTGAGGCTTGCCTGGCCAGTATTCTGGAGTTCAACTACACATTAGGCCTTCAAAATGTTGTTCTTGCCTGTAGACTACTTTTCTGAAAGGTGATATTGGAAGATCCTTTGACAGAAAACACAAAAAGTGGAGCAGGCCTGTCATAAAGTATTTTCATCCTTCCATGGTGTCATGGTTTAGGGTCAGGGCAGCCCGCTAGACCTGTAGCAGACGCTCTCTGTTAAACCCCCTCCCGCCCCAGAGGGGAAGCGAAAGGGTATAAGGGAGAGAGACTTAACCATTAGAGAAGGAAACTAGAACAGCTTTAATGAAAATGAAAGTAATGATAATAAACATGGAATATATACAAGTATATACAAAACCAGTATCGAACTCAACCCCCCTGATGGTAATTCCATCACTGTCACTGCTGATGCTGTGGAGCAGGCACCGGGGGAGTCCCAGACTGGGCCCCGCAGCAGACGGGAGCTGTGTTCAGGA
>WTSP01023197.1:0-10006 GCA_025331215.1 Actenoides lindsayi | reverse complement strand
CTGGGGGCGCGGGTGGATTTGCTTCTCCGTTGGGAGGGGGGGGGCGGGGGGGGGGGGGCGGGGATCCGTCTCTGCTCCAGGGGATGCTCCTGCAGAGTCTGCCCAGCTCAGACCCCTCTGAGGGCAGCGTCGGGCCAGGGAAATGACTTTAATTAAAACTGAGTGTTTCAAAAAGTGACTTTTATACGAGAACAATTAGACCACGGCACCTTGGGCTTTGACCAGGAGGCTTTTCTCACGGTTGGTGATAATCCTCGAAGGGGCGGCTGGCCCCTGGGGGTGCACAGGGCTCAGGATACCTGTGACCCCTTTCCTACCTGCCATGGGACAACTGGGTACTGAGGGAGACCATCCTCTGTCTTCCTCTCACCCACTGATCAACCCGTTGGCAGGTTCCTTAGGGCTGAGAAGGGCCGAAGAAGGGACCGTATCCGAGGCACAAAGCAGCCACTCGCTGCTCCCGTGGGGAGGACAAGGGCCAAATGCCCAGGTCTGACCCTGATAACGGGATGGAGTTGATGGTTTGTAGAAAAGCTGGATTCAGCTGAGTCATTTTATGCCCTGCTGTCCTGGAAGGGGGGTAGCAATGCAGCTTCCTCTCCCATTGGAGGCATCTCCCTCCCCAGTCCAGGAAGGAGGTCTTGAAGCTCATCCCAACTCCTGGCAGCTCGATCAGAGCACACGGATTGGGATCAAACACAGTGACTTGGCACTGTGGAAAATAAGGGAGAGAAATACTCTAGATGAACTTGCTTTAGCAGGGTGGGGATTGGACGAGATGATCTCCAGAGGTCCCTTTCAACCCCCTCCAGTCTGGGATCCCGAGATGCTCTCAGAGCTTGGCAAGGTCACAGGCAGGATCAACCCTCCTGGGCCAGAGCCTCCCCGCAAAGCCCGAGCAGAACATGAGCTGGGTGTCTTTACTCCAACCCCACCTGCACCCCACAACACTTCCTCCAGTCCTCTCCCAACCCTGCCTATCTCATCGCTCTCTTGCAGGCACTGGTTTGTTCACCTGTCTGTTGGCTTCCAGTGACAGGTAATTATAAGGCAGTGATAATGAAGCAGCTTTATTAAGAGGATAAAGGTTATCTGCTAAAGATGCCGAGCCGGCGAACCTCTGCTCTGAAGATAAGCAGGAGGACAGGTAGGTTGTGAGGTGGGGGTGTGTGTGGGGTGTATTTGGGTGGACTGTTTGCCAACAGGAAGGTCCCGTGCGGATAGAAGGGACCATCACGGTGGATGACTGGGGAACGAACGCAGGGCACTGGCAAACGAGTGGCGGGGTAACTGGGAGAGGGTGCGAGATGGATGGAGAGATAGGAGAAGGGATAATCAGGTGTATGCTCCAGCTCCTCTGCATCCCCCTCCCCGTTCTCCTTCCTGAGGGGATTATTCCTGCTGAGAACACGGCGACGGCCACGATTTGTCTGCAAGGAGTCGTGTTGACTCAGGACGGTGGAAGTTTGCAGGATGTTTGGATGCTGGAGCAGCAGGACCCCTCTGGCTCCTCAATCCCCGTGACCCAACTGCTTTCCCAGGCGACTTTTGCATCCCTTCCATGAGCTGGCAGCCCCCTTCACGCTCTCTTTTTGGGTTGCTAAATGGGATTATCGTGTGCCGAGGACCGGCCGGGGCACCGGGGAAGGCAACCCGCCGATGGCAAAGGTTCAAGGCAAAGCCTGAGCCGAGGCGGGACGCGGGGCGCCAGGGTCGGCCGTGCACGTTTCCAGGCTCCTTCTGGTCGTGTAATCTTGTTAAATGGTCAGGGAGCCTTTTTCCCTCGGCTTCTCCCTCCCCTTTAATTCCTGATTGAAACATCAAGTAAGTTTCCCGAGGCTGCTGGATGGCTCTGGCGGCTCCACGGCCGCCTGGTTTCAGTGGAAATAAAAAGACATCACGAGCAAGGGGAGGAAAGGCCACGACACCTCATTTCTTGCAGCCTTCCTGGGGTGACTTCACCCCAAGTTGCTTTGCGAAGGCAAAGAGCGAAGGCACCGGTTGGTCACCTTAAACTCTGAGCTGGGAAGCAGCTCCTGGATGCGTGAAAATAAGGATGAAACTGTGTGACCTGCCTGGAAATGCAGTGAGGAGATTGGGTGACTGTGGAGAGCTCTCCTATAGGACGAGTGGCCAAAATGTAGACATTCGGGATTTAAAAGGGGTTTGTCCTGCAACGAGAAACACAGGGCTGGAGATCAGGGCCAGGCACGGAGCCAGAGTGAGCAGAGCGGTGCCCAAATCCTGCGGAGAGCTTTGGGGGGGAGGTTCGGGGTCTGGGAAGAGAACACCATCACCCAGGGCTGGGCTTGCCACTGGGCACATCAGCTCTTCAAAAGCTGCTGGTGCTGGCCCCACCAGCTCCCCTGCTCCTTCCTCGCCTCCCATCCCAGTCTCAGCAGTGGGTAGACTGGTGGGAAATCCCTCCCTGGCTCTGCTCCCAGCCATGTCTATGGCAGGGCCCGACAGAAACCAGTTTGCTGTTAGGAAAAAGAGCTGAAAGTGGTGAAAATCCCACCATCTTGCCCTTTGCAAATGGTTTGTGGTGCAAAACCCCTCAGCCTTGTGGCACTGCCACCACGCTGGCACAGCTGGGCTGGGCTGGGCTTTCACTGGGGTGTACTGGGGAGGGCCCTGGCGCCAGACACCCTCTGCACCAGTGTGATTTTCTTTGCCAAAGGTGATGAAATCATTAAATCAAGTGAACGCTTGATGGTGTGGGAGGAACCCTGGGATGTGGCAGGAGGTGGGGGATTGGCGGCTGGATAAACTGCTCTCCAGCTCTGCTAAAACCCGGGACTTACATGCAGATGCTGCTCTCGTGCCTCAGTTTCCCCACTGCGAGAGCAGCCTCGGCCACGCGTGGGATCAGCTCAATTCCTGAGCTTATCCAAGCAGGGTCTGATCCCACTCCCGCTCAGCATCCCTGCCGGGAGCCGAGCCAGATCCGACCCCTTGCTCTTCTCCATCCTTCCCTCCCCCCTGCTCCATCTCTCTTGATTTAATAAGATGGAGAGGAATTAAGATGAACAAAGGGGCAGCTCTAGCAAAGATGCTGCCAGGTTTTAATGATGAGGCCGGGCAGATCCCCTGCTAGTTGTCCCTTTGGAGTGGCGATTAAGAACATACAGTTATTGTTAAGGCAGAGAGATAAATCCCTGCACCGTTTCTGATGTGATCAGCCGGGGCTTCTCCCTACAATTTGTGATCCTATTGTGGACGGTGTTTGCCCTGGGCAAGGAGAGTCTGGGAACCACTTATGAACCATCCTTTGGTCATTAGTCTCCTCATTAGGAGAGAACAATGCGGGAGAAAAAAAGATAATTGAAGGGAGCAGCAGGTTGGGGGTGCGCTCAAGCCCGTCCCAGGGCTGCCCCAAGGCTGGGTTTGTTTATAATTCCCAATTAATTTTAAATGTATGGTGTTTGGAACGCCCTTAAGACCCAGCATTGCAACCCCCCTGAACACGGTGTTTAGGGCTGGGCTCAACAGGAGGACCTGAGGAAGGGTATTAGTTGATTTTCTGGGGGGGTCACCCAGATTTTGCTGTCAGCTGAGTGCAGCCCCATCGTGAACTCAACCCGTGAACTAAACCCACGCTGTATTTGAGTCATAGAATCAGAGTATCAGGTTGGGAGGGACCTCAGGGATCACCTGGAACTGACTGCCCAGAGAGGCTGTGGAGTCTCCTTGTCTGGAGAGATTCCAAACCCACCTGGACACTGCGCTGCTGGGCTCCCTGTTCTGGGTGACCCTGCTGGATGGAGCAGGGGGGTGGCACCAGATGATCCCCAGAGGTCCCTTCCAACCCCCACCATGCTGGGATTATATGATCTGGTCCTAACTTTCTTGACAAAAGCCCAGTCTAGACAAGCTGGCCCAGCCCCTTGTCCAGCCAAATCTTAACAATGTCCAATGTTGGGGACTCCAGCACTTCTCTGGGGAGATTACTCCAATGGTTGCTTGTCAGGACCCCAGGACCCAGGGAGGGTGAGGGTGGCAGAGGTGGTGGGAAGCAGCACGTCCCACACGCTCGCTTCACATCTGGCTGAGATATGAGGCCAGATGTGGCACCAAGGGGTGTGACCCTGAGCAACAAGCCCCGCTTGGGTCAGGGACATCTTCCCACCGAAGGGCTGGGGCAGAATCCAGCCCTGCTGAGCCTCACTGCAGCTTAATTCCAATCTTGCCTGGAAATACCAGTTCGGGTGATCAACCACAGGAAAGCCCTGAGGCTATGGGAGGAGAGGTGCTTTGCCCCGTAAGCTTGGCCATGAAGGAGCAGGTCTTGTCCCCATCCCCAAGGACAACGTGTCACGGGCTGGGTGCAGAGCTCCGTGCCCTGGGGAGGAGGGGAAAGAGCCTCAATTCCTCAGGATGCTCGATATTATCAAGTGCTAATGAGACCTGGATGGGGCTGAGGTGCTTTGCAGGCCATTATCCCAAATTAACCTGACAATGGAGATGGGACCAGTGTCTGGAAGGTGTCTGGGGTGTGTATTGGCCGTCTGGGGCCGGGGGAGAGAAAGCTGCTGCCCTCTGCCTTCCCCACCCTGTACCAGCTCCCCCGGGCTGAAAGCAGAGGCAGGGGAGTTTCCCATTGCCTGAACATGTTGAAACAGTTCCCAAGAGGATTGACGAGGAAGAGGTGATAGGGATGGAGAGGATGGGGGTGGTCTCCTCTGCATGCCAGCTTTTGGGATAAATTCTTGGAGGAAACGTGGATGTTCTCAAGCGCTTGTGTCCATCCCACACTGCTACTGGCATGGGGTTTTTGACAGTGCAGTTGGTCAAACTGGGGAGCGCTCAGCTGAAAAGTAACCATCATAGAATGGTTTGGGTTGGAAGGGACCTTAAAGAGCATCTTGTTCCACCCTCCCTGCACTGAGCAGGGACATCTGCAACTAGAGCAGGTCACTTAGAGCCCTGACCAACCTCCCCTGCAATGGTGCCAGGGATGGGGCAGCCACCACCTCTCTGGGCAGTCTGGGCCAGGCTCTCACCACCCTCACTGTAAAAGATGTCCTCTCTAAATCTACTTCTAGTTTAAAACCCCTCGTCCTGTCCCAACAGGCCCTGCTAAAAAGACTGTCATCATAAAACCCATCAAAATAACTGCACATCATCAAAATATCATTATTTTCAAATTATTCATCTACTTTTCAAGGTAATGAGTCAGAGTAACTGCTTTTTAGCCCCCTCTCAGGATAAGTGGCAGAGTGGGTGCCTCTCACTGGGCACATCTTCATCAGGGGTGGCCTCACGCTGTGCTGCCCCTGCTGTCCTCACTGCCTGCTGTTTGGGTTAAAGGAACAAGGGAATAACTGCACGTTTGATGGCAGTGGGAAGAACACAACGAGGAAGGCAGTGTAAAAACCATGGTCAGAGACAGGGCTGAGTGCAGCATTCTATTCGGGCACTTGTGAAAATACAGGAGAGTTGAAAGGAGGAAAACATCAAAGTAAGGTAAAAGATGAAAAAAACCCCAAACAATATGGGAGAGAAAGGCTGAAGAGAACTGTTTTTGGGGAGAAAACTGGCCAAAGAAGACAGTTTGGTGTCCTGAGAAAGGGAATTACCCACTGTTGCACGAGCTGACTGTTCCTACAGAACCAGGACTTGGCGTGTTGTTTGTTTTGGTTTCTTTTTTCAGACATATCTGGCCTTACCATCAGTTTTTCATCATAACAGAAACAGTCCAGAGGGCCTGAGTTTGGCTGTTTGGAGCACAAAGTGAAATGTATAAAAGGTTATTGGGCAGCACCTGACATCCCTTTGGTTGGGCACCCAGCACCAAGTGCTCCAGGATTGCACCTTACACATGGGGTGGGCACCAGCGCTGGCTTCCGTGGGAAGATGATCTGAGGGACTGGGGTGGGGGGATCCAGAACAGGATGCATGAGGCTCCACCACCATGTGAAGATCTTAAATGCAACCTTATTGAACACAGCCAATAAATCAAACGATGTTTGGCTTGAGGCTGCAGCCCAAAGAATATCTTTCTACCTCAGGCAGCCCTTTTCAGAAGAAGCCACCTAGTAACTCAGCAGCTGTGTCTCAGACAGTACAAGAGGTTCAGAAACAACCTGTTGGGTCTTTAGGGTCAGTTCTCAGCTGTTGGTGGCAACTGCATCAGGGTAAGGCAGCTCTGGGAAGGGTGACCCAGAGCGTCAGGACTTGAGCTGTTGGAAGAAGCGCCCGTGTTCTCATGTTTCAGCCCTGACTCTTCATGTCCATCGGATACTTGTTTTCCCTCTAACCAACATCACCCTTGCTCTTAAAGGAGGCGTGTTTACTTCTGTTACTCCCTGAGGTTTCATAGAGAACAACTGTACCTTTTCTCAGTATTTATTTTTTTGGCTAAACAAACTACTTCAAGATCCTTACCTAGGAACAAATCAGGATTATCCTGTGATTATTCTCCAGTCACATTTGCAGTTTGTCTCCCTTGATTAAAGGCGACCAGAGCTGCACGTGTAATTCCAGGGGAGGCTGCAGCAGAGCTTCCTAGAATGGTATCAACATTTCCCTCTTCTCCTGGAAATATCTTGGTTGATCTGTGTGTTTTGTCAGACCTGCTTCATACTGGGAGTTCGCAGCCACCTCGGCATCGAAAAATACACCTGAGTTTTCACCTCTGTCACTTCCAGCCGATGAGCTCCCAGCCTGCAGCAGAGATTCTCGTTGGCAATTCCCAAGTGCGTGACCTTGTACTCTCCACTATTAAATTTCATCCCATTTCCAACATGCCAGCACTCCACGTTATCCAGCTCCCCCAGCCACGCAGACACTCCCTCTGCGCTGCTGCCGCCTCCCAGCTCGGTGCCATTGGCAAACAGCATCAGCTCACTTCTACCTTTTGTTCCAAGGCCTGTCTGAAAAACATTGCACGAGATGAGAAGACTGTGAGACACACCTCGCTGGGGCAGCCCGGGTCCCTGCTCTCCAGCCCCTCCCAGAAGGGGACGCAGCCACGCTGAGTTTCGGGAGAGCAGCGGAGCCTCTTTCTGCTCTCTCATCCCTTTGCCCTCCTTGGGCACTCACAGGTGGGAGATGTTGGAGGTGACTTCCCTACCTTGGCCACGTAGCTCGTCTTTTATGGGCCTGCTTCCTTTTCATCTACTGGATATATTTCTGAACCTGCTGATAGTCTCCAAGTTTCTTAAGGACCCTCACAGTACATTCTACCCTTCCACCCAAACTACTGGCCTCAGTCTGCAGCTAGTGTCTTACCTACCAAATAGGTCCCCAGCTCAACTAGATGTTTGCCATGTGGCACAGCCTTTAATATCTTATTAAACCCAGTTAGAGTAAATCTATTATATCTAAACAATTATCAAAGGTATAATCTTAGCTAAATGCACTATATCTTTAGTAAAGCTATGGCACATTTTTACTTTATTTTCCACTTAGTTGTCTGTCCCCAACTACTTTTTCCTTCACAGGTTTTCTAAGCTTTTAATGTTCTTGAGGTCAGGCTAACGGGTGTCTAAAGGACTGGATTGATTTTCTTTCTCCTGCTTAAAACCAGCTATGACTTCCTTGGTAATTCCCTCTCAACCTGACAAATTAAAACCTTTGTACTGGATGAGTGAGGATACGTTCCACCTCTGTGGGAACCGTGGGCTTGGGAACACCTCGTGCCCTGAGCTGCACGTCAGGTTCTCCCAGGCCTTGCTCTCCCTTTGGGTACAGTCATTTCTGTTCCCATAAAATAATTCATAGAACCATAGAATCATTTGGGTTGGAAAAGACCGTCAAGATCATCGAGTCCAAGCAGCAACTCTACTCTGCCAAGTCCACCACTAAGCCATGTCCCCAAGCACCACATCTACACAGCTTTTAAACCCCTCCAGGGATGGTGACTCGACCCCCTCCCTGGGCAGCCTGTTCCAATGCCTGACAACCCTTGCAGTGAAAAAGTTTTTCCTCCTGTTCAGTTTAGACCTCCCCTGGTGCAGCTTGAGGCCGTTCCCTCTCGTTCCGTCTCTAGTTACTTGTGAGGAGGGACCAGTGGCTGCCTCTCTACAACCTCCTGTCAGGGAGCTGTAGAGAGTGAGAAGGTCTCCCCTCAGCCTCCTTTACTTCAGACTAAGCCCCAGTTCTCTCAGCCGCTCCTCGCAGGACTTGTTCTCCACGCCCTTCACCGGCTTAGCTGCTCTATCACCAGCTTAGTTGCTCCCGTTCACTACCATCCTTTGCCCTGATCATCATAGGAAATAGGTGCAAAAGTCATTTAACAGGGAGCCACACCTGACACTCATGAAAAACCAGACTAGAACCTAAGAAACGGAGAGGCTGAGAACGCCCGGCGTGCCAAGCCTCCGCGCAACGCGTTTAACCGTGTTGGTAAAGACAGTGCCAAAGAAGACAACCTGTGTCACTGAAAGAAGCAGCTGGAAGCACACAGCTTTCTCACTCACCAGGATGGCACTCCAGCTAGCTCCCCCTCCTTAAAAACCAGAGCGAGCAACCAGCAGGTTCTGCTGTCCGAAAGCCCCGGGTCTGCAGGATTCAGCTTCCTGAAGTCGGTCCCGTTTGCTCTCCGTCCAGGCACACTGCAAAAGGCAACCCTCTGACAGGCACTCTGCAGAATTCACATTCTGCTTGCTAGCGCTGTCAACACACATCCTCTTCAGACACAGCCATACCAACTTCACAGTTTCTCATTGCTTTGGGGTATATACAGGCCAGGAACCCTGTTTTTCCTTCCAATTACCTGTATTTCTTCCAAAGTTCCTCTGAAGGTACATACTGACTTCCAGACCACATTTGCATTCAGATGATGGCTTGTTGTCGGGGAAAAAAAAACCCAACCCTTTAGAGGGGCTGATCAACTTCCTGTCAAATGTTTACTGTCCCTGACCAAGGGAGTGAAACTAGAACAGAATTCACTGCGTGGCTTCTATCTGAGTTTAGAGACGTGGGATCCTGTATTTTGCATTGTTCTCTCTGAACGTTAATGCTTCTTCTAGCTTAAACACGACCTAATGACAGACTGAGGTCCATCTGGTACAATGACTGGCCTTGGACTCTGAGGGAGAGTCCTGGGGATAATTTAGGAGTGCATTTCACAGTCCCTTGCAAGCAAGCTTTTCATTTCGGATCAAGGCGAACACGAGGAGCAGGTGGAACTCTCTCTCAAAAGTACAACCTGACCTACATACAGTATTGTAAATTAAAGATACGTACGAAAGGAAGGCATTAAGGACCCACCACGTTGGCAACGAAACCCAGCTACAAATCTTGCTGCTGGAAGGGCCCCGTTGCACAAGGCTCAGTTAAAGCTTCACTTCGGGAGCTGCAACGCTTCCTGCCAGCCCTACCCCGCTACCTCCAACGCTGCTGCCATTTCCCTCTCGAGCTTTCTTGTCCTTTACTCACGTCCCTTTTGCTTTACCACCCGTCTCTCAGTTTCCCTGGGCTTGTTTGGCTCCCGTGCCCGGCGTTGGCTCCCTGCTCTCCATCACCTCATGCTCCGGGAGCCCCGGGCTGCTCAGGGTGGCCTGGGCCGCGCACCCACTGATGGCACAGGGCCACACACGTGTGCTTCCAGCCGAGCTGGATGTCGCAGAAGCGGAGGAGGAAAGCCTCGCAAGGAGACCCTGTGCGCCAGAGCGGCTTGGGCAGGCAGGCAGGGCGGTTCCGCAGGGGACGCAGGGGGTTCGGAGGGCTCGGCCCCGCCGCAGGCCACGGGCGCAGCTCCCCGGCTCCCGCCGCTCCCCTCAGTGCCCAACTCCAGTCCGCCTCCTCCTATTACCTGCCTCGCAGACCGGCCGAGGCGGCCGCACAGCCTCCTGCCGAGGCCCCAGCGTCGCACCTGCGGGGCTCGGGGCCGGCTGCGGGCGGTGCAAGCACCGCGGCAGGGTTCCAGAGGGGGAAGGGGCTAAGGGAGCGCAGCTGCCGGGCTGCGGCACGACCGCGGCTCTCCCGGGCAACGAGGAGCCTGGAGCGGCCCCGCCACCCTCAGCGCAGGGCGGGAAGGGTCAGACCCCGACCCCCCCTC
>WTSP01023196.1:24134-39018 GCA_025331215.1 Actenoides lindsayi | reverse complement strand
TTCTCTCTTCTCTCTTCTCTCTTCTCTCTTCTCTCTTCTCTCTTCTCTCTTCTCTCTTCTCTCTTCTCTCTTCTCTTTTTTCTCTTTTCTTCTTTTTTCTTTTCTTTTTCTTTTTTCTGTTTTTCCTTTTTCTTTTTTCTGTTTTTCCTTTTCTTTTCTTTTTTCTTTTTCTTTTCCTCTTTCTCTCTCTCTTTCTCTTTTCTTTTTCCTTTTTCTTTTCTCTTTCTTTCCCTCTTTCATCTCTTCTTTCACCTCTTTTTTGTTCTTTCTCTTTCTCTCTTCTCTTTTCCTTTAATAGCTGAATCTATTGACAAGCAGATCCCTCCTTCAGTTACTTTAGTACACTTTCATACCATGTTTGCTGCACTTTATTTCTCAGTTTTGTTATTTCCACTCCCCAGTAGAATCTATCACCTTTAAGTGAGTTATTTGCTTTTCTGGACTGCAGCAAATACCACCCACTCTGTTAAGGTCAGGCTCCAGCTCCTTGACTTTGCTATTGTTTCATCCCTTCCTTACCCACTCTGTCATTGCAGCACGACAGCTCCAGCTGGGAGGGCAGGGAAATCACTCCCTCAAGAGCAGTTTATCATGGCAATAAATGTTATGTGTTTTACTAGGATGCCATCAAAGTTCACCATCATGCTAAAGCCAAAACAATTGTTCTTTTTATTCATTTATTATACATAATGTATTGGGTAGGTGTCTATATCCTGCAGAGCTCAGCATCCTGAAGGTGCAAGATGTTACTTCTAGATTGTGAAAAAATACAGAATTTTCAGAGTAAAACATAATAATTTTTTTAATTAATTACAGCTCCCCAGTTTTCTTCCTGTTCTCCCTGCTGCCTGGGCTTTAATTACTTTGCTTACATAGGCGTCTCCAAAGTCACATCAATTTTACGGTATACGTGGCCTTTACATTTCTTTCCGATTATTTTCTTTTTATGGTACTGCCTGTGCACAACTCTATTGACTTCAAAGGATCAGAGGCCTGAGATTTTTGTGACTGCCGCTGGTACTCAGCAGAATTCAGCCAGCCAGCTGAATTGGCCCGCCATTTGTGAAATTAAATATTTTAATTTTTTTTCAGATACTAGACAGAAAAGAGAAACCTTTCTGCTTGCATTCCCTCCCCCATCTTCCTATTAAATATTGATCTTTCCTCAGCCAAGAGAGCTTAATAAAAACCGAGAATAGACTTTACATCATTAATTTCATCCAGCAGAATTACTTGCAGCAGTATGAAAACAAGTTGCTGAATGTGTGACAGGGTAATTCACTGAGCACTAGAGGAAATTGCTTAAAACAAAAAGAAATTTGTTATACTCTAAGCTCTTAGTGACATATTAGAGCTCCCAGTATTCTGTTGGGAACAATGGTTAGCAATCTGGCACTCATATATATGTTCAGTATCTCAGTTGCCTGAATTACAGGTTTGGATTGACTAAAACTACTTGGGACTTGAGGTTAAATTTCCAGCAACATTTTCAGTCAAGAACATGAAGAAAAAAAAAAAATTGAAAAGTCAGAATATTGCAGTTCAGCATTTTTCTACAAAAAACCTTTCCATTCTGGTTATTTGTTTGTTTTGTGGTTTGGTTGGGTTTTTTTTTCCAGAACACTGTTTCTAAATCTGACTCAGCTTAGTGAAGGAAAGAGAATGCAACACCTAAACTCAGTGTTCGGAGCATCCTCTCCACTTCCTCCATCTCTTCTCAGGCAGAGGGGACTGGCAGCCCACCTGCTCCTGCTCTTTGTTCCATCCTGCCCATGGCCTTGCAGTTGTCTGCAATTACCTGTGCAGAGTCAACGCTGTGGGTCCTGGTGCTGCTGACAATCCATGTCACCATGAAATAGAGGCTCAAGGTCAACCAAGCTAAAACAGAGGGTCCATTCTTTAAATGACCTTTGGGATGCACTCGGGACACTTGCTGTAAAGAGCTATCAGAGGTTCAGTGATAGGACTCCATCGCCCTGTCCTGTGTCAGGCTAGATACCCTTGAGAAAACTATGTCTTCACTGCTGGGATCTTGATTTTGAGAACACTGTATGATTTATTTCCTTTTGTGTCATGCAGGAATGACAGCTGCAGAAAAACAGGGAAAAGCTTTGCTTTGACTGACGAAGGTTATGATGCATTTTAAGTCTGTAAGAGGAAGAAAGGAAGATGTGTCACTGGTGGATGCATCTCAGCCTTAAGGAGGTAAATGTCAAGTGCAAAAAAAAAAGGATCATTAAATGAGACCATATAGCAGGACTGTTGCTTTTGGTGTCAAGGGCTCTTTTCTTTCTCCTGATACGATCAGTGTTCACTTACTGGTGTTTGACTGATCTGAATTAAAAACTTTTGATCAAAAGGCAAAGGACATATTTTCCTGTTGCACATTTTCCTAATTTGAGTATTTTTTTTCTGATAGAGATGGATATTTGGCAACAAATACTATAGAAAATTTGTGTCCTTGCCTCTATGAATTTTCAAGAAAGCATGCTGACTGGAGGTTAAGAATTTTTTTGCAAAGCAAGTGCAAATTCTTGGGTCTAGAAGCAGTGTTTTCTAACTGCATTCCTGTTAGAATGCAATGTGCCTTTTCACTCCCCCAGCTGTTGAGCACTGACATGTCTTCAGTAACCAGGTCAGGGTTTGTGGTTGTTTTCTGATGGGCAGTTTGGTGGTGTGTACTTAAAACGGTAATAAGAGCTCTGTGAGGTTTTTCAAGTGAGAAAATTCAACATCTGTGTGGCACAGACTCACGTTTTTAATGATTTCCATGGGTTTGGTCAACTTCAGTCAGCACAGGTTTCGTTCTCCACTGGACTCCTGCACTAGTTTCAGAGCTAGAATCAGGAGATCCAGAAAGCATGGCACTCTTCCCACCTGGCTACCACCTCTTTCTTTTCAAGTCCAAACTCTGCTTCCATGTCAGGATGCACGTTTATTTAAGGGTCCCTGAGATCTGGCGCTGCCAGTCAGAGAGGAATGAGTTTCTCCCGTGTGCTCCAGTTATGCGTGGTTTTACCTAAGGCTGAAATGGTTTTGGGCATTGTTATGGTGTTATCCCTACTTGGTTGTCTTTTGGCTCAACTTCGGTTCTGAGCAAAAGGCAGTAACATAGATTGATGCTGAAGGCAAAAGAATGATTGCTCTTAAAGATTGTTAGAGGTTTCTTAGGGCTTTGGGTGGCTGGGCTACACACATAGTGCAGTTTTGTATGAGTGAAAAAGTATAAAACAAAGCATTAATTTATTTATTGTAATCGGGCTGAGACTAAAGTCAAAGAGATGGCCTGTTATCCATCTCAGCCAGCTACAAAATGAGAGATTATTTAAATTCAGCATATCAGCAAAGCTTTGCAATAAAGGTACAAATGGGTTGGGGGTGCGGGGGGTAGTAGCCCTAATGCTTTCTAAGGTCATAAAGAATAATTTGACTTGCATTTTGGTTCAGATGGCCAGATCCCAGAGACCAATAGCCAAATGGTCTTGGGAATATGCAGGTGCTCTTCTAGTCACCTGACTTTTGTTTAATTTGGTTTAAAGTGTTGCTTCTGGTCAAGAGAGTGACGATGGCTTCCTGTGTTGAAAAGGCTTTTCACATCCCTTCCCTGTGTAACTAGAGCTGTTCAATAAAATTGTGGTCTTCCTACCATTACCTTTTAGAGCTGTGTTACATCACAGCCAAGATAGCTCACTATTTTTACCCCCCCAAAAAAAAAACCAAAAACCCAAAGTAAAGCCTTACCAAGTCCTTTTGCATGGCTGTGCTATCTGCAGCTCAAACCTCTGATGACTCAATATGAGCATGTTTGGCTAAAATAGTGGGGTCCAAATGATAGATGGAATGGCTGCATCATATCTTGGGAAAACATTTAAAAGGGTGTTTTGTTTCTGTGGGCACACTTGGGATTTGATGTAATAGTGCTTGCAAGAGTTGATATAGAGGAAATTATTGCTTCTCAATAAAATTCCCCATTTTTATTGGCTCACATACAGAGAATGGCAGCCAGCTGATAAAATACTTGGTGGAATTTTCCTTCCATCTAGCCATGCACTCTACAGCTATGAAGTGTGCATTTTTTTTTTTAAGTGGGTAGATTATGATCGTTTGGAAGTATTTTTATGTTTATCATACTACTTTTTAGGTGTTTTGTGCTTTAGCTAAAACTTTGGCTTTTAAATTTCCTGGGCATGACAGTAAAGTAAAGAATTACCATAACAATAATTATATATAGCTCTTACCTCTGTCAGATATTTAAAGGCAAAGTAAGATGTATATTCTGCAAAAGCATTTTTAACTTTTTGTATATAATATGGATCCTTTATAGAATTTCTAGTTAAGGAGCTATATATATGTACACACACACACATACACATATACATAATATGGCTTTGTAGGACTGAAACTGTAAACAACATTTGCAAAATATTACTTCATCGGGGCATGCAAATCTAGAAAACAGATCGGCCCTACTATCTTCCCTAAAATAAACACAGACTTCCTCAGAAATTTGAACTCTGCAACATTACTTGCATTTACTAATAACAATTCCTTAACTTTCCAGAATGGAAAATCTTCAATTTCCTACTCAGTTACTGGAAAGTATAAAACATTTAATCACATTAAACTGGGTTTTCTTTATTCACAAGGGGGAATTTGATTCTTAAGAATTAGGGCCAGAAGAGGACCTAGCTGGTGGGTTTTTAGGTGCCTGCTCTCAGGAACAGATGTCAGTCTCTCCGTCTTCCCAGGCTGTGCATGGAGAAAGCCAGGCTGCCTCAGGAGGGAAACCTCTGTGACCAAAATCACACAGAGCCACCCTGCTCTGTGGCAGGTACAGGGCATCAGGTATCTTAAATCTGGTTTCCCTCCCTTGGGCTACAGGGAGAGGACCCTCTCTGCATGCCATCCACAGGTGGTTCAAGGAACGTCTCCATCAATAAGGGTAAGGAGCTTCTTTTCCACCCAAGACACCAAAAAACACCCATTCCTGGCAAGGAACAGCACTGGAAAGCACCGTTGTGTGTGACACCGTTGTGTGTGACACCGTTTGTGTCACTGCTGCTCACAAGGAATGGGAGCCTGGCAGTGGGGTGAGGTGTGTTTGGGGGAGAGCCTCCTGCAAGCATCTCTTCTGGGCATTTGGGGTAGGGTTGCTAGTTTCTCTGCCTGGTTAATGGGCTGAGCTCTTCTAAAATCCCAGCGGATGTGGTTGACAGGGAATTGATAAAATAGACTTAAAAACCATGCTAGTTGAGTTGGATGCTACAGGGCTCAGCTGAGTAAAGGTGGTGAAATCACAGGTTTGGATTTAAGCAACGATGTATCACCTGAACTCTGCTTTGCCTGCCGTTTCCTGACCTGGATGCCTTTTTACGGTGATTTTTCAGCTAAAACTGGGCAGGTGTTGGGATCAGCTTTGTAAAAACCTGCTTTTCCATGGCAAAACAAAGCAGTTCAGTGCTATCCAGACCTGGGCTACGAAGTTGTAGAGGTGCAAGTAGGGGTTCCAATGTGTTACACCTGCTTTCTGGTCAAGCAGCAGCTGATAAGGGGCTCTAATAGTGGGGACTGAGGTGTCTAAGCCCAGTTCTTGGCCTAGCCCTCTCTAGCATTTTTGTATTAATGATACACTTGGTCCACCTACATTTCTGTCACTGGGAATTTACGAACCGCCTTAGCTTTCTCATCACTCTCCAGTTTGGTGTGTTGGTCACAGGACACTCCCCCTGGAAAACAGATCGGTTCTGTGGATTAGCTCCAGGGGTGGTGGAAAAACAAAGATGATAGTGACCGTTTTGGTATCAATTATCAGGTCAGGCAATAGCTGGGTTTTCCCCATATCCATGGAAGAAATAGATCCTCTGGCTGCTGCTGCAGAGGCTAGCAAAGAGGACAGCAATGGAGGAGAGCCTTGATCATGGAAAACCACTTCCTTTAACGGGCAGCATCCTCCACTCAAAAGCCCTGTTGGACATGTCTCATATCCTAGTTGTGTTAGCCCTGTTTCCAGCTGGCTGATGTGATTCACCCAACTCGCCCCCTGAAGTGTGCCCGCACTTTGTATACATAAATCAGCTCTCTCCTGAAGAACAGGAACTCATCATCTTCATTATCAAATAAGCATGATCTGTGAGGAACCTGCAAAGTGCATGATAGCACTCCCAAATGCTTGTCAGCTTTCCAGAAGGGTTATACCGTTAGTTGGAAATGTCCCCTTGTTCAGCTCCTGGAGTTCTGCAGGCCTAAAGTGTCCTTGTTTGAATTATCAGACAGATCACTGTCACCAGAGACAGCTGGCATGGGAAATGACACCATGGAAGAATCAAGTGATAGGAATTTTTTTGTGAAATGTTTTACGAATTTGTATTAAAGCCAACCTTGTATTTCTAATTAAATTAGCATCATATCATGCTGAAGCGTTTATGCACCAGTTTAAAAGTTACAGCTAAATGATGTTATGAACTCATTATGTTGACATACAGCAGCATTGACCCAGACTTGTCTTCCAGTCCTCGAAACCTTATCCATTCCACACTTGGTTTACCGCAGAAATGGCCTGGTTTACTAAAAGCTTAAAATAAGATGACACACTTTAACATAGCTTCTGTGTCTCAAAAGTGAAATGATGATCTAGTTAACGAGAAGCAGATTCAAGCACGCTCCAGACGTGCTGGCAATTAGGCATGAATTAGTCCTTCATTCTGCCAGAGCACAGAGTGAAAGGAGATACCCCTTCTCCGGAGTGTGGAAAGGACCAGTTATGGATCTGAGGAAGTATCCAAATGGAAATATAGTCATTTTTAAGTGAATAAATGATAATAATGAAATTTATTTTTGTGCTGCCCACTGCTGGGAATCACTTCTAATGGGAAAGTATAGAGAATAGTGTCATCTTGTCAGGCGTGCACAGCAGAAGGACAAGTGGCAACAGATAGTCTGGAAATCAGGAAATCCCAACTCAGTGTAAGGAGTCATCAGACCTTGGAGTAGCTTGTCCAAACAGGTTGTGCAGTCCCTATCTTTGGAGATAATGAAAAGTTGACTGGAAAAAGGTGTTGACTAGAGGCTCTAACAACCTCAACAGCAGGAAGATGCTCTAGGTGACTGCCTGAGGTTCCTTCCAGCCTACATGTTCTCAGGTCACATGTGTGAAAGAACTGTGTCCCCTGAAGCACTAGTGCAGTGGCAAGCTGCCTGCAGACACCATTCAATGAAGAAACGGAGGAATTAGCATTGTGTTGGACTGAGCTTTCTGGAGTATGCTTGAGAAAGCTACCGGAGAGCAAAGGGAGATGATGGCCAGATGGGTGTTGGTTCCTGCACAGAACTGTTGTTTTGAGAGCTGCCTTTTTAAAAAATATTATTATTTTATTTTTATTAATGTAGTAGTTCTTCCTTCTGCTTCCCTTAATAAGATCTAAACTAGAGGAAAATAGACACTTTTATGCACGTAGTCACGGGGACAAATAAACTATATCAAATTATGAATGAAGACCCAGCTACAGCAAGAAAGTAACTACTTCCATTGTGGAAAGAAGCAGGAAACTAAAACATGGTGAGAAGACAAGAAGTTGCAAGGACAAGATGCACAAACAGAGGAGACTGCCATAGGTGGTAAAGACTAAGTGATGCCTATTATCTCCTTTGTATTTCTACAGTGTTTGCTATGGCAGAGTGCAAGGGCCAAAGGCACACAATCATTAAATGATACTGTGGTGATTGCTGTTGATGCCAGCAAACTGGCAGGGAAGTTTAGAGGGTGGAACTACACAATGTGGTTCTTTAGAGCAATAATCAGTATTTTAGTGATTGCTTTCAGAGTGAATTCTAAAAAAATTATTTGTGGCTGCCCATACAGGGCACACATCTCATGTTCCTCTTAGTGGATGGAGACAAAGTTTGAGGCATTGGTCATGTTCTTTTGTGGTTTGGTTGATGACTGTCTTCCAGTTCTTCAGTAGATTTGGGTTAACATCACTGGCTGGCTTCAAACAAGCCTCCTTATAACAATATTTTTGACAGGAATTGAAACACAAAAATAGGCATTTTGAAATTATTATAATCCTAGTAATGTAAAGAACATTGCTTGCTTTTTCTTTTCAGATTCACATTCACAAGTGTATAGAGATGTCATTTATGTCCTAGACACATTAATTTCTGATTTTTTTTCCTTTAACTCTCTTAATTGGAAGAAAGTAGGTTGCTGCTGATTTATGAACTCTTCAGAAGTGCCAGGGATCATTTTAAATGTACACAGCTGCTCTGCAGTAGTTTAACTTGGCAGATAGTATTAAACCATTGAATTGTGTCATTTATTTGTGTATGCACACAATAAGTTCCTTGTGCAGGTTCTTCAGAAATAGTCTCGATGTTGATTCGGAAATGTGGCCTAAAAATAACCGAGTCCCATGATTCATTGTTTTGGTGCTTGTCTCCAAACAGTACATCTAAAATGAAGAATGGGATACCATGTATACCCCAGATAAGGCAACGGAATGGAAACCATCCGTAAGAGAAGCTGTAGACTGAGGTCTAAAATGGGAAAGTTCCCAGGGTGAGCGAGCAAGACACATGATGGGAATTGACCTGAGCTGCTGGTATTTGGGAACGCTGCGACTTATTTCACTGCTAGGCAAGGGAGCGTAGGGTGTTGTGTAATGAGAAAGAGCAGCAGTCGTGACAGCGGTATCACTGGTTGTAATGGAGTATAAATCAGGGCAATTTACTCTGTCATTCCATTCAGGGCATCATAAAAGTAACGCCTGTCGTCTGGAAAAAATCTAAACTCAGAGAATAATATAATGCATTTTGCATACGGCCTACTGCATGTATAAAATCCTACAGCACCAGAAAAGAAAACACTTAGAAATGAAGTCTCTTTATACTGAGGGGTGACATCTGCAAATATATTCTACAATCAATACTATGTGACTTGATTTATGTCTTGAACAATTCTATGGGGGAGAAAAAAAAAAAAGGCAGTATAGATTCCATTATAGCTCTAAAAAATAACTTTTTAGGCCATGATACTAATCCTTTTCATCCACACCACTTAATGTATTGGAAAGCAAAAGAACTTTCCTTATTTCTCCTTTGGCTGCAAAATGGAATTAAAAAAAAAGGCTTCAGGGAATAGTTAATTCAGTTACATCCTCAACAAGAGAACCTAACAGGCAGTGTTTAAAGACTGACTGATAGGCATCATCTCTTGATGATCATAGCAGAACTTTTTGGGCCGCTGATTGCAAGCACAGACATTCTGGAGAGCAAAGTTTATGCCTGTCACGCTTTCTGCTGTGTTTTCTCTTCTGCTTCCCTTCCCCTCAAACAAGATTTCAGCAGTCTGACATGGAAATCAAGGACAATGGCCAAACAAACCTGACACAAAGACTAATATCAGACCCATAATCTCAAATATTTTTCTTTGGTAAATGGCATAACAGAGAGAAATTTAAAAATTAAAAACCAGAGAGAAATTAAAAATTAATTTGAGGCTAAGTTTGTCTTAATGCTCTAGAAAATGATGAAACTTTGAAAGCACTTTGAAGCCCTTTGAAAGCCATAGGGAACCATAGGGACTTTAGAAGATAGGTGTAACATAAGTTATTCATGATGATTCAGTTCTTTCATCCATTACTGTCACAAAATCTTCATGTGCTCTGGGCAGACACAACATGGGGAACAAGCTGCTTTCAGGAGGCTGCGAAATTCCTGTTGTCATGTTATGAAGTGCTATAAAGCATGGATTTACTTCTTGTCCAGGATCAGTGCTGACAAGAGCTGATAAAATCCCACTATCAGTGGCATTTATCTTTTCTTCTCCTTGCCTTCTGAGGTGGCAACTTGGTGCTACCTGTGAGTCAGATGTGGAGCCATTCAGCTGCCTTATCCAAGCCAGTAGTGTAAGGGAGGTCAGACCATCAAGGTGCAAAAACTGAGGCACCTTGAGTCTTCCGGTTTAAAGAAACTGGGCTAGTGTGCTACCACTCACAGAGTTAAAGCAGAAAGCATTAGCAGCAATCTGAGTGAAGAACCTGTTGGACAGTGTTGCCGTCTCGTCTTACAAGACCCCAGCCCTCAACGTGGAAAAATAAGAAGGCCCAAATACTAACATAGGATACACATTGCTGCTCTATGGCAACTGTGCTGCGTATTTATGAGGTGGTGAGCAATATGCTGGAGAGATCACTCAGGCCTCTAATTTAACCCTCATTTTAATGTGGGGCTTCTTGTTCCCATTCATCACTCCCACTACTGTGGTGCAAATCACAAGTCTGGTCTATACTGTTTTTCTAACTTCGACTTCTCCATCGTAGTAATAGGTTTGGGGTTTTATTAAGCACACATTGTGCTTTGGAGAATAGAAGAGGTTTTTGCTTAAGTCAGTAGGGAGGGAAATAGATATCGATGTAAGCAACAGAAGATATAACAATTGCCTTGGTATATTGGTCTTCTGCTGTTAAATCTTGTACTTTTTATTTGGACAATCATAGCATAAAGACATTTTATTCAATAATGGTTTTGGTAATCAATACAATTTTATGTTGACATTGTCCTCAATGATTTAATTTTAACGCTAACAAATAGAGGGAATTGGTGGAAGTGTCCTCTGTGCATCACTCCGCTGCTACACAGGCCCAGCACAATGGGCAGAATAATAATCTGTTTTCTGAGTCTGCAGCTGTAGTCCCATTTCTTTCATTAGCTGAATAAATCTTTATAACTGATACAGAACATAGTATGTTTTTAAGGAAACTTATCACTAGGCCAATGCTGCAGATACTGCATGGATGATATCTTCCTCTTTATGAGTAAAAGTCATGGACTTTAAGCTCAAGAACCAGTCAATAAACAAGTCCCAGAAACCACCTTAAACCTGAAGAGCATTAAGGTTTCTGTTTCTGGGATGCCAGGTTTACAGTACCAACAGTAATGACACAAATACAACCTGTTGTTAAACAAGTAACACCCTTATTTAGAACTAAATTTTCTATATTCTAGGAATAAATAAAAAAAAAAACAAACCAAGTAGAGCGATTTTCTTATTTCAGCCTTTTAACTGCAGTTTGAATTATTTATGATAAAAGGAAGAGGAAGAAATAAAAGTGTTTTAGGTAGGTCCTACAGAACCACAGGAGGCATCTGTCTGACACTATTGCAAACTGTGTGTAATTGTATCATACAGAGTCAGCCACAGCAGGTTTGTGTCCAAACACCAAGTCACAATAAACAGCCATCTGGAAGCCACTTGGCCCCACACTGGGAGAAGAGTAAGGATGAGGAGAGCAGCCTAACGCAGTGAATCTGGTTTGAGGGTGGAATGCTCAGTCTGTGCCCGACTGCACGTTCATGCAAGCTGTGGACCTGAGTGCAGGGAGTGAAATAGGGACCATGTACAGTCCTGCTGCCCCACCACTGCATTCTGGAATCTTTGCCTCCCCCTCCAGCCCGGGAGCCGTAGCACAGTCCACACTGTGCACTGGTCTGTGGTATGGACAAGGTATAGCTATACCACAGCCTAGAAAGCGCTGCAAAAATCAATTCTCAAAAGAGCTCGGTCTCCGGTAACCATTCTTCAGGAAAACTATTCAGAGAAGAGCTAATAATCTCTCTCCCCCAGTCTTGCAAGGCAAATGTTAGTGTTATTCCCTTTACCAGAGGTATAGTCCACATTTGTAGCAGTACTATGCACATTAGCAGGGATAAGAAGGCTTAAAACATATACTTTTTTTATTCCATCTCCCTCATGGAGGACCTTGTAAAGGTACATATAAGACATAGGATGCAGCCTTACACTTCATAGACGACTCTGTTTCTTCAGTGGTATGGTCCGAATACATTTTGGAGTGTTTGAAAGGCAAAGGCAGATTTTGGTGCTCTAACTTGCTTCTAACTGTGAATAAGGAAGAGTGAATGAGAAGGTCTGTCTTGCTGGTACTGAGGAGGGGCACGCTTCTGGCTGTGATTCCAGAGCTCATCAAATACTTGCCCTTGGTTTCGACACCATTCTGAATGAATTGGATTAATTAAGGGAAATGTATGTCTTAACATCCTAAAATATATTTGAAAAAAAAATCTCCCTCTTTGGCCGTTGAAAGAAAAACCATAATCTTTTGAATGCAAACCAGCACAACAAAAATGTTAACTTTTGTGCAGAAATGAGAAAAATCAACTATTCATGGCTCAGGAGAGTGTTAATATTCTAATTCATGCCAGAGCAGCTTTCTGGAAATTTTCATTAAGAAGAATCTGAAGGCACCAGAGGCAAATAGCAAGATCGTGACCTCGAGAGAATTTGGGAAATGCCATTATTGCTGCAGAGACACTGCCATGCCCACCCAGAGATGTCAGACACAGGTCAGTGGAGGCAGGCACTTGAATCCTGCCTATAAGCTTAATGCATGATCTAGAAAGTGATGGAGAAAACCTGTTGGACAAGTATCAGCTCTGAAAAGCCCATATCCTCAGAAGTTAGGACTAGAAAAAAAGCTATGTCTTTTTTACAATAAATATTGGTAGTCTTAAACTTTTTAAGGTCAAGTATTTTTAAGAAGGAACAAAAATAATGCAGCTGTAATGCCTTCTGAGCAGTACCTTACTTACTTTAATGACTGGTCCACCAAGTACTTCTGAGTAAAGGTGTGCAATATCTTTGTGACAACACATAAAACCAGGCAAAACCCCACCTGGGTTCAGATTTTTTTAATGAGCCTGTAATTAGGATTCAGGTTTTCCGAAGATTGCCAATTAATGAAGAGAAATTTCTGGTTCAGGTTTGAAACATAATTCTCTGCTTGCCAAAACTCAAATGCATGGCAGATATTAAGTGCATGGCAGGTATAAAGTAAGTATTATACAAAAAAAACCCAAAACAAAACAAATCTGCCACTGCTATTCAAACAGGAAACTTGAAATGCTGTGGGATTTATTTTTCTAGGACAGATACCTCCATAACCTCATTTTCTCAGTTCGTTTTCTGTACAACTGTAAGGGAGAGGACACAAAATTTCTATGGAATTATAGTAACTAGAGATAAACTAAATGACTCCTCTCTGAAAGTCCTCTTCCAGGTGTGTTTGAAAGGTCAGGTTAGATGCTTCTCAGCTTTGCGTGGTCTAAATTAGTTCTGAACAGCAATCCTACATTAATTAAAATGAATGAAAATTTTCCTTTAGCTCTAGTGGTAAAATGCCTGTGGTTTGTGAGTAGAAGCTTGTGATTACTGCTCCTCGGGCTATATCCAGACCAACTTCTGCTCTGTGACACTGGTGTAAATCAGCAATAACTCAGCAAGGTATTGGGATTTATATCCCAATTAGACAGAAACGAATCCATTACAAAAAAAACACTCTTGGAAATGAACTTTCACCGGCCTTTTTAACATCAGTATTACTATTTAAGTTCTTCTGTTAACTAATTCAGATGCCCATTTGGAAGGCACCCTGGACAAGCAAAGGTCGACCCGTCCAGAACACTGGAGGACAGAGGGGTTGCTCTGACTCCTGAAGTGCCAGGTTTGGACCCTTTTATGCACTTTCCCAGCTCCAGAACAACCTCTGAAAGTCCCACTCTCCCTTCCCTGACTGCAGTCCTTTCCAGTGTGCCTGTAAAACCGGTTCGCTTCTGAGTAAAGGTGTGCAATACTTTTGTGATGAAGCATAAAACCAAGCAAAGCCCAGTTTTAGGCCTGCTTCCCAGAATGGTAGGGTGGCTCACGCAGTAAGGCTTCGGCAGGAAAATATCAGCTGATGCTTATGATGCTGGCATCATAAGCAGCTCCCGGCTCCAGCGCCGCAGCCCCAAAGCCATAGAAAACGTGATGGATTAGACCTTGGTCACACAGCTGCCACCTCACGGTCCTGAGACACGGGTGGTGAGTTATGACCTAATGAGCTGGACAGCAGTGAAATGTTTCACTAACACAATAATGTTGTTTATCAACACTGCATTAATCAATAACTATTTAAAAAAATAAGGCTCTTTTTAACAGCTGATGCTCAGTGGCTTTAGATGCATGTGCTTGATCACTGTCAGGGCACAACTGAAAATGCTCTTCTTCAGCTACACTCTGGGGAAGGAAAGTCCTTGGAGAGCTGCTGTGTTTGGATCAGTGGTGCAGTACGTGTCATGGAAGGTGGCATACCTGCACTGGAACGCTCTTCACTTCCCTGAAAGAACAGGAGTTCTGACAGCAGGGACTTTTTTATAGCTTGAGACTTGTTATCATCAGAAAAGTTTACACTTACTCATTTCAGCATAAAAGTCAGAACTTCCCACCCCTTATTGAACTCTCCTTTTGTTTTCCTCGAGGTATTCCCTGCAGGACTTGTGGGTGGAGGGATTGCTTTGGCAATGTGGCTGTTCCCAGCGGGCAGCGAGAGCCAGCTAACACCTTGGCAGGGACCGGAGGTGTGCATCCCCAGTGAAGACTGAGGGTGAGTACGTGCTTGCCTACAGATTCTCAGCTGTAATGTCATTCTGCTGGAGCTGCTGTTGGAGATTAGTGGTAACTAAAACAGGGACAGCGTGGTGGTTTGACCTTTGCTGGATGCCAGGTGCCCACCAGGCTGCTCTGGCTCTTCCCCCTCCCCCCCCCCCCCATTCCTCTCAGCTGGACCAGGGGGAATAAAATAAGATGAAACTCATAGGTTAAGATAGAGGCAGTTTAATGAAAAGGAAAAGCAAGGCACGCATGGAAACAAAAGAGAACAAAGATTTATCCTCTACTTCCCATCAGCAGGTGATGTCTGGACCCTTTGAGGAAACAGGGCTCCAAATGTGTAGCAGTTGCTCTGGAGGACAAGTGGATTCCCCCCCCCCCCCCCCCCCCCTCTCCCCCCCTTTTGTCTTCGTCTGTCGGCTCTCGGCTGTGTGGACTCACTGG
>WTSP01023196.1:8789-24124 GCA_025331215.1 Actenoides lindsayi | reverse complement strand
TGTGGGAAACAGGGCTCCAAATGTGGAGGAGTTGCCCGGGGGGGACAAGGGGTTCCCCCCCCCCCCCCTCCTCCTTTTGCTAGCTTTTATGGTTCAGCTGACGTCATATGGCATGGAACATCCCTTTGGTCAGCTTAGGACAGCTGTCCCAGTGGTGTCCCCTCCCAAGATCTTGTCCACTCCATCCCATTGCAAGGGGGGAATGTTGAAAACCAGCCTTGGTGCTGTGCGAGCCCTGCCCAGCAGTAGCCACAACACGGGTTTGCTATCAGCACCTTTCCAGTGCAAAGCACAGCACTGGGAGGGCTGCTATGGGGGAAGTTAACTCCAGCTCAGTCAGACCCAACACAGACAGCAAATCATATCTGGACAAATTTTGCTAGCTCATTTCTTAGTTGACTATATCTTGAGTACCATACGTGCGAGTCAGAAAAGTAGAAGTGTGTTTTGCAGGGAAACAGCCGTACAGGACTGACCTAATTACTGAACATGGCCCTTGATAACAACCAACAAATAGTATGTAAGAAAGAAGTTTAATGAATATAACATAACTTCTTTCTTACGTGTTACTATAAAATATGTTGACTTAGTGATAGAAAAATCATACATATAAGTAATTTATTAAGTTTATACATAGATATAAAATTAAGACAAACAAGTCATTCAACAAAATTTGAAATTTCCCTTTTCTTTGTTTTTGCCCTTGTTAGAATCCAAGAAACCAGATATTCCTTTCCTTTTATTTCCGTGAAAGCTTATGAAAATGGAGGTCAATAATCCAGCAATCCTGGATTTAAATTCCTGTTTAAACAGATTAATTCTTCATTCTTAAAATAATTTTTAAAATATCTGAGATGGAAGTGTTGCAAAAAATAGCAGTATTATTCAAATATTGACAGTTGCTTTTTTTTCCCAAGAGCCTCGTGATCCTGAGTGCTTCTCAGTAGGACTCCTGTAACCTGCTCATGTGTTTCATTTTGAACCTTGGCTTTGCAGCTCTTTTTTCTTCTAAGCTAGGCTGGCAGGGATTGCTTATGTGAGTGCAAGGTGTGGATCACTTCCTAAACTGCTCTGAGAGTTGTATGTGATGATGACGTGCTGGTGAACAGAATAAAAAAAATTAACAATATCATCTTCCTCTAGTATCTTGTAATTGCAGGTGTTGGTTTCTTACTGCAAGTGTTAACGGTTGTTACAGAGGAGAAGGAAAGAGTTTTGCAGGTGTGAAAAGTAAGTATGTTGTGCCTCCTGCCCAAGTGCGTGGTTGCACACTGTTTAACACAGGTTTGTTAACCCAGGCTAACATTGCTGCGACTGTTGCACTTCCTCTGTCTTCTGGTTTCCTCCTCCCACGACTCAATAATATTTTCTCTTTTTTTTGTAGATAAAGCTAAATTTTGTTCTACATTCCACAAAATAATCTCCATCTTGCAGACGTGCCAACAGCTTTCTATTCTCCATCCCTCTTACTTCATTGTGGCCAAACGCCTTGCAACAGATGAATAATGGGTTTATTCTTCCTTTGGGTATGTACCTTTATGTTATCTCTTGAAATATTTCTGCTTCACAGGCTGGAACCAAAACAAAATGAAAAACATTAATGGAACTTCAAAACAAGCCACCTACACTTGGAAACCTTACTAGTAATTTTGTCTACTTTATTTTGATTATAAAGTATTTTAAGATGTTTATCTTGGAAATGTGAACGGTGTCTGATTCCAGCTTTCATGACTTTCATTAGTTTATTACATCTAAAAATGACTGTGGAAACTCATATTTATAAGTGCAATATTATGGTTCTACATATCTTCTTGTAATGAGGTCAGAGGCACGGCTTCCAAGCTGACTCTTTGGTGTAGTCCTTACACTGCCATTTACACAAGTAGAAACGCTGCGTACTCCAACACTCTGGCTAGGTCTGCACGCCCACTCACCTCAGGTTTGAGTGGCATGGGTAGAGAAGAGCCAGGACATGACATTCAGCTGGAGCAGCATCAGGCTTGGACCTTTGAGCCAGACTTCCCTGCGATGTGGGGACAAGGTGGCTGCTGCACAGTGTGAGGGTTGTCCTGACATAACTTCAGGCAGACTCTGGCTCTCGGACATTTTATCTAAGCAGGGTGTAACTCCTGTGCTTTATGTAAGGAGAGACAGGAACTCCCCATGTGCCCTGACAGGTATACTTCAGTAAGCTCAGATTAGTTCTGGCTTTGAAGTTAGCACTGGCCCAACCTGCCTCAGGAATATGAACAGTAGAAGTGCAAGTCTCTGAGCACAAACTTTTTCCTAGCAGCAAATCCATTAAATCAGCATTTGAGGGAGCCAGCATATGATACTTGTGCACTTCCAGAAAGGAAAACCAACTCACAGAACTGCGTTCGGGCACAGGGACAGAGATGGGCACAAAACACCAGATGTGTTGGCTGCTCCAGGCAGGAAAAATGCTCTCGCCTTGTGCTATCAAAATGTCCTGCTTCATTGGCATATGTGTCCTGAGAGCCAATGAAAAGGAAGCTGGATCCCCTCTGTGAGGTTTTTATGTTGTTTCCACTGTTACTATGATAATTTTCATATTTTGAACGCATTCCAAGAACATTTTGCATCTTCGCTTTTACTGCAGATACAAACAGCTGTTTTAAAAGAGACTGATAAATAGATGAAATCTTGTGTGTTTTCCAAGTATTCGCTTAACTAAAATGACTGCATTGGGAAAAAGCACTTTCTGGACTGAGGCTTGATTTGCAAACAGCCAAATTATTGATTTATGATCCAGTGAGTAGTGATTTATTCAGTATCACGGGACCAGGCTGCTAGTCTCATATTCATTACAGGTGTATGTAGTTAAATGGAAATTAAGAGAATTCTCTTCAGGAAATTCTCTGCTCAAAGGGTATTCTCAGGCTTGCTTTACACCACTGATAATTCCCTCAGGAAAGCATAATTTTCACCTCAGTTTAATTCTCAGCCCTTTGACACTGGCAACTGGAAGTCCCACTGAGCTCTGTGGGCACAAAATTTCATCCATGTGTATAACCAAATTTGAGGCTATAGGAATAAAAGAAATCTATTTCATTCCTTAATGAGTACTAAGAGCTTCTTTCTATCTGTTGCCAAAGAGGTTGTTTCTCCTTTGCTTTGCACAACTAGTCCAGAATGATGTAGTCTTTAAATAAAGATTCCAGCAGAGGTATTCGAGCCTGGAGTTATTTGTCAAATTAGTCATGATACTTATTTGTAAGTAATAACAACTGGAAAACTTCACATGACATGCTAGAAGGAAAATTAGGCTAAATGATTCTCAAGCAACGTTCAGATGTCAGGCATGAAATCTTGCTCCCATGGAACCACATCATGTTCCACACATTTTGGGGGCTCCTTATTGAGAAAGGATTTATGTTTCCTTTTAAAACAGTGGAATGGTTGTAGTAGAGAGGTGAGCAGATGCCTTTACCTGCCGGGGAAGATCTGGTGTCTACTAAGGGCAAACAGACAAGGCTCAGATTCTCAAGCACAGGCTGACTGAACAGATTCTCAGATCCGAGACTGACTGAACAGTGTGAATTTGAGGTGCATCACCACTGAAAGTGGGCCACCTGAGCCTGACATACCCCGAGAGACCTCTGGCATGCCCTGCAGCAATGCAGGTGAGGAAATATCCATAGCATGAGTTCACCAGCCTGCCCACAAGCCAGGAGATTTTGCTCTGGACCAAGAGCAGGTTTTTGATACCTGCAACACAGAATGGCAGATAAGAAAGGACGTGGTACACAAGAGTGTGCGCGGCAGCTAAGAGTAGGAAGGTTGCTGTACATGCCACCACTGAAAGGTGATGCTGGCTCTGGAAGTAAAAGTTATCAGGGTACTGAGCTAACCAAACACCTCTGGGGGTGGATGGGGTGCTTGTACTGGGGTGGGCAAGTGTGGCACTGCAGGGATGCTGCCAAGCCAGGCCAGCCAAAGAGCAGGTTGTGGCTGTAGGAGCTGCACTACCTCTCCAGAGCTGAAAGCCTACAGGGGTGTCTGGCACCTTGGAAACATGTGAAAATACACACATACCAGCCCAGGCTAGGACTCCTGCTTTAGACACTGGTGATCACCCTGCCATGGAGCTCAGCTTGTGCTGGGGCTTGGGCAGGTAGGGAGGAGGGAGACGTCCCAGCCAGTGCTACTGGTGTGTGGCCAAGTGCCCATCCTGCCTGCGGGCAAGGAGCTCAAGCCAGAGCGAGGTCAGGCAGCCAGACATGTCAAACATATCAGGGAGGGAGAAAAAGAAAATTTGAACTTGATTTTGCAGTCCTGCTGTGGGTTGAGGAAGACTGGGAACTTATCCCTTTGGCCTGTGACGGTGCATATGGATTCATTTTACATTAGATAAGGCACCTGGCTGAGAAAGAGGGACTCATCCATTTCCCCTTGGTTACCACTAGACTGCTGATGCCAGCACACTCCTGTCAATCTGGAGAAGGAGTTTTGTGTTCCTATTCTGCATAACAGCTGAGTTTCAGCTGAAAGCTGGGCGGGAATGCCCCATTAGCCTGGTATTTTGGGTATCCGTGTAAGAGGGTCGACCCTCCCAGGCTGCAGACAGACCAAGCACTGCATTGCCCAGTTCCAGATCAAGGGCTCTGATGGGAATGTTAGGAAAAAGCAAGACACTGCAACCACTCCTGCCACTTTCTGAGCCAAATTCACTGCTGCTGTCAGTGGATGACAAGCATGCTTAGGGTAAGCTTCAGGTGCCAGGACTTTTAAGACAGTAACATCTCCTCAGCTTAGTCAAGAAACAACAGTATCAGTACAAGCTTTGGTAGTTGTATGAAGATTATGATTCAGATGTAGACATCAAAAACATAAGTTTCTAAATCTGCCTTACCCTTCTAATCACTTTTAAGGAGTGATTAATTTCACCCAAAAAGCAGCCGTACAAAATGGATCACACAGAAGGACCCTTAATCGATTATCTTACATGTATTTTTTTTTTTCCCACCTGGCTCACTGTGCTGAGCATAAATGCTTTTGATAACTCTGAGAGGTCTGGAGTCCTGGGGGAATTTAAGCCTGAAACAGTTGCTCAGACTGAACAGGATTGCCTTAGCTGAAGACTTTTTCCAACGTGTCCTAGCAAAGCTTCACGTGACTATCTGTGATTGTCTATAAAGCAATGTGATTATTCAGTGCAAAGACAAATACAGACTGAAAATGTGACACAGAATGCCCATCGACAGCAAGACAGCTAGATAGCCTGAAGATACTTTTTCCTAGTCTTTTAATTTCAAATACAGACTTCTTAGGGTGTGTTTCTATGGACATGTGCAGGGTATTGCACACCTGCTCTGCCTGTGCTTGGAGCTGTTGGACAAGGGTCAGTTCTGGAAGCCATTTAACACCACAGCAAGTTCACATTCCTCAGACCTCTTTAGATGTCTACTGTGGTGCCTAGAAAATCAGTCCTTTGGTCGGACTTTCTGGTTAACCTTTAACTATTCCCTTCTTCCCTTCCTCCTTCCCTTTTCCTTCCTTCCTCCTTCCCTCTTCCTCTTTTATTCTCTCCCACCTCCCTTTCTCATCTTCTTCCCACCTGTCTGCCTCTTTGTAAGCCAAATCATTTAAAACAATATTGTGATTTTTCTTTAAAAATAAATGAAGAAGAGTTCTGGTTCTTCCCCCTGTGCTATTCAGCATCTATGTCATTCATCCCTTCTGTGCAACTTCTGGATTTCTTTAAGCCAAGCAGGAAACAGAAATGTCTGTGTTGTGTGTTTATGCAGCAGCCATTGCAACCATCTTTATGGGCAATTTTTAGTGAAATGAAACAAGTCTTAGTATAGTAGTTAATGGAACTACCTTGGAATAACAATTTATTAGTCGGAGGAGCATGTGAATATTCTCACTTCTAAACACTGGAGAAAAGACATATCTACTCCTCAGGAGGATATTTATGTGATCAATATACTGGTAGGGATGCAAACACAAATAATGTGCAGAAAGGAATGGATACAAAGAAAAATAATTCATTTGATGGAATCACAAACAGTATGAATACAGTGTTATTTTTCTTGTTTAAAGAAATCTATACTGAGCTGGCATTTCTTCCACATTTTGTAGGATGCACGGGCTAAAGAAATGACTTCACGAGGCCTCTCAACTCTTTTCACATTGCCATCAAACCTATAAAAGCGTTTGGCATAACAGCTTTGCTCGGTTTATGTCAAAGCACTGTACTGAGCCTCTGAAGCTGTAGCTGCTCTCCCTGCCTCCCCATCAGTCCAGTGCATGACCAGTTGACACTACCTGTGCTGCGCTTTCCTTATCTGTAGAATGGGGCTAACATAACTGCTTGCTTTCTATAAAAAGAATAAGAATAAATAAATTTTTAAAAGGCAGCAAAATGCTCTACAAAAACTTCATGTATTATTTTTTGGAGTTTAACAAAAAAAACCCAGCCTTTCAGATTATAACATAAAATATTTCTGGGAGAAAAGTCCATCTTAGTGAGACTGAAGACTCAACATTTATAGCTTTTTTTTGAAAGCCACAAGTTTGCATGGTGATGGTGCTTGACCTTTGTCTTTTCACTTACAAAACACTTTAGCACTATTCAGTACTTCAGGAAGTGAATCGAGTGTAAAGACGTCATAGTACAGATTTCATAAAGGAAGTGACTCTAAGGTCATTACCCCTACTAAAAATAATCAAACCAAAATTCTTGACTCAGTTATTTTCCCAGTTGAAAAGATGATGCACAAGGACTGATTTCTTAGTCATAAGATTTTTTTTATTATTATTATATTTCTGGGGGGTGGGGTTTGGTTTGGTTTCCTTCCCAAAATGTGGACAGTCTTGGTGAAAATTAAAACTGAGCCTTACTTTCCAGCTATGAATTTCCAGCTACTGTCAAGTAGGCCTACACAGAAATAAATGGATTTGTTCTTGTAGCTCCATTTTGCAGCCCAATCTGTAGTCCAACCCACAGCCACAAAAACGAGGTTTCAGGCTTTCTGAAAGTGTGCCCAAGGATAATTAACATGACAGCAGTTCACTCTTCATGCTCAAACCACTTCTCAAATCTCCACTGCTAGTCCACTTAGATTTGTAACATCTTTTTCTGCGGGCAAAGTTGTTCCTTTCAGTTTACTTGTGTCACTAGCATCTGTGAGATGGGTTTGCACTGTTAGAAAACACAAAGCATCCAGAGCGCATCAGCAAATCTGGACCTTACTCAGTAGCTTAGGATGCTTTTACTTGTGCAAAAAGACCCCTGTGCAAGGCTCACCTGAATTGAAACCTCGGAGTAAAAGTGTTGCTTTGAAAATCACCGCAGATAACTTGTGCAGAGGTGCAGAGCTTTCTAACCTCTGTCGTCTGGACGCTGCAGTCAGAGCTGAAAGTACTTAAGCAATTGTAGCCTTGGTTGGTGTTCGTACCGAGCGCATCTGCCTCAGCACTGAGGACGGGCTGTGTTCTGACCATAGGACCCAGCCAAACAAAGTGAGCCAGCTCCAACTGGAAGTGGGTGGGGTGGAGTGCCTTGGAAACTGCTTAAAGAGAAAATGATTCTTTAATGGGAGAAGTGTGATTTTTCCGAGTAATTTGACCCGAGTGGAAACAAAGCTTGTCAGAGGCTGTATTACGTGAAAATGTTTGTAGAATGATGTCAGTGTGTTAGCGCTGTTAGTAGACAGTTGGGGCTTTATTCACAAAAAGGGCACATTTTCACCGCATGCGTTAGATTCGTAAATGAGGCTTCCTGTGCGCAAGTGAGCTCTGTGAAAATACAGCCCTTCCATTTTGAGGAAAAATCACATTCTTTGCATAGATGGGCCAAACTGATTGCAGGTTATCAAACGGCCTTCAAAGATGAGGATGTGGATGCAAGTCCCGCTAAGCAAGGGTAGTGGAAGGAGACTGGGGCACAGGCTCGAAGAGGCTTCCCAAGCACCAGGTGTAGCCCCCCTGCTCTCACCACAGCGGCCCAGGTCACAGATCCACTTACCTCTGCCTCCTCTCTCCTTGGCGCTTGTTTAGGGAAATGTGTAAGGAGCAAGGAATGTATGAACTGATCCGTTCTCGGATATACTGCCGCAGCTCTGACAGTCTCCACAGCAACCACATCACACAATCCGCTCCATAAGACAATTGGAAAAATATGGTTTGTTTGGATGTTAACAGACCTTCCAGCTCAGTGATGTTTTCTGCTGGAGATGATAAACTCGAAGATAGTGTGGACAAGCAGTGAATGCAGGGAGAAGGAACTGGAGGGATGTTTTGCAGAACCCGGGAAGCCTTGGTCTCGAGCTTGGAGGCAGGCAGCCAGTTCTCAATAATATTTTGGAAGCCCAGCCACCAGTTTCCATGTAGAAGTGAGTCCATGAAAGCTAATGAAAGGACAGGATTCAGAGTGGGAGGCAGAGGCTACTTGGTCAGCCTCTGTACAGGTCACCATTTTCAGTGCTCCTGCTGTCCATTGCCTCAAAACCAGCAGTAAGGAGCCTGTGGAGGAATTAATCCAGGAAAGTCTTCAGGAAAGCCTTCTAATTTTCTGTAGCTGGCCCTTGCTCCTCTCTTTGGGAGCGAGGAATGAATTTTGCCTGTATCATTTACAGCTTGCTGCCATCAGTTTCTGTGGAATAAAATAATCCCCTTTCCCCTCTGCTCCAGCTTTTCTAAAAAGAAATGATATATAATCTGCAGGTGGTCTGTGGGATGGTCCCTTGCCACTGATTTCATTTTCATTGCAGTGCAATGTATTGCTATTGTTATTTGCACATCTTCAGTAGTAACATGTTAGGGAAGTACAGATACTTTTATTAGAACAGGCTGAAGCATCTTAGCATTTGGGAATGATTTAGCTTTATGATACTTACTGTGCCACAGTTTCAGTGTATACATGTGCAAGCACAGCCATAACAGAAGGTGAAACGTACTTCTCCAGCATCATATCCTGTGCCCTCCCATATGGGTTCCTATGCTGCACTGTTCACTAGTGTCTGAAGCCTAGTGCAGTAGTGTGTTAAGTGATGCGACTAACATCTGTCATACATTGTGCTCTGAAGGAAAGTGTGTGCAGCAGATTTAAATCCCTCCTTAGGCCTAATGCACATGTATTTCATTTAAAAGTCTGACAAAAAAAAAAAAAAAGAGAAAGAGAGAAGAAATAAATCAACATGGTCTTACCCTCACTGTTTAATTAGTTCGTATTGTATTCATAGCCCATTTTCACTTCATTATTCATAACTGTCAGTTCACTTTTTTTTTTCCTTGTTTAATTAAAATTATTTAAGAGAAATCAGGGCTAGGCAAGGGTGCCTGACTTCCAGGCTTGGGGACTAAATTACTTCTTTCTGCATAGGTCAAGTAGAGTATAGGCAGCTGCAATGAAAACTGATCTCCGCTAATCTGCCACCAGCCAAGATTAATGGAAAAGACAAGGTAAAACTGTCTCCTCATTGATTTCTCCATCTCAGCCTCTTCTTCCTTCCTTGGTCTGACTTGTGCTTGTTGATACCTAACTTCAGTGCACCAAGAGTGCAGAGTTGAGCCCCAGACCTCCAGTTATTTGCTCTCCTCAGATCTTCCTGAAAAACAGTATAAAGCAAGTCCAAAGTGAGACGGAGACCTTCGCAGCAACCTCTAGGCAGAAATCATGAGCCAACAGGCTTCTGACAAAAGCCAAATCACTATGTTTGTCTCTCTGTGCTTGCTGACCTGTGGCACAGCCGTTGTAAAGGCCGGAAGTCTTCTTCCCTGGAAGGAGGAACCTTGAAGATGGCAGTGATGATTGCTTATTAGCACCAGGAGCTAGGTCCACTTAGCTTGTTTTCTTTCCTTGATAGGCATTTCAGGAGATGGTGTCAACAATACCCAGATGAGACTTCTGCCTGTTTCCTTAAAAACAACCGGTGCAGAAGTTGGGCTTACATCACGACACAGGGAGCCTGGGCCTTGGAGCTCCGGTGGCAACAGATACAGGGGTCGAAGGGGACAGCCAGTGACAAACCTGTGAGAACAACAACGGCAGCTTCTTGAGTTGGGGCAGTTTACCCACCTTTCATTCACCCTGGGGCACTGGAAGGTGTTCCAGACAGGGCAGCCTGCAAAGTGCTTTTAGTCATCAGTGATGAAATGAGAAGCTGTGACCACAGAAAGGCCGGCCTAGCTCCTTGAGGTGCCTGCTAGAGAAGTGAGGCCCAAAGGGATCCTCCCTTTTCCATGTTCTCCATCTTGGCAAAGGAGAACTAACAAGGTTTGCTGAGCAGGGGTTTAGGGCAAGGAGCAAAAACCCATCTGTGAGAAGGACAAACACTGCACTGCACATAGCTCTCTTAGTCCTCCCAGGGAGCAGTTCATGCTGGTTTGCTGCTTGTTTCCAGGTAGAGTTGACTGACCAGCAAAATTGCCTATGCTGTACCGCGTTTCTCTGTGGTATGGCAACAGCAGAGGAAAATATTTAATCTCAACATGTGGCGGAAGCCATCCTTAGTGAGGAATCCTTTACTGTTCTCATTTTCTCCTTCCTAAAATCCAAAGGTGCCTGTTCACCTGCCGTGCTGTCAGTATTTTTATTGAAGGACAAGGGACGCAGGAGTTTATCAAAAGAGAAAGAGCTTGGAGGATTCAGGGGCAACTAGGATTTCAACGTTTGCTTTTGATTTTGAGCGCCCTGATACTAGCGAGACTCTAGAGTCAGCACGTTTCTTTGACCTTGAAAATCAATGAAACTGTGATCATTTTAAGGCGATCATTAGGTTACTTGGCTTGTGTATTTTACAGTGAACACTTATTTTTGTGCCTTCTGCACTGGCATAATTGAGCCACTGTTCAGGTGCATATTGCTCTTCAGGAAGGACACATAAGCATGTGTTTAAGACCTATGAAATCACCGGGCTTTTTTGCCTTTCCTAAATCAACAGGACTTAAGCATGTGCTTAAGGTGCTTTTTCCGAACTGGGGACTTAAAGAGCTGAGTTAGCTTATCCACCTTCCTCTTTAAAAGATGGATGTGGAAAATTTCCCAGATTATACATCTGCTCTTCCAATTTACAACACGGAGGGTACGGCTGAGTATAGAGGGAGTAGAAAAGGGGGGGGGGGGAAAGTAAAAACAATCCTGAGCTGGCAGCCTGGCAAAAAGAAACTGAAACAGCTGCCTGCCAGACTCAGAGGGCTGTGCACTGTGTGCACCATGGCGGGGCCATCTGCACACCAGGCTTGCACCAGGTGCTCTGTTTAGAATAGAAGGACAGCCTGTTGAGAGAAAGCAAACCTGCTCACGGTCAAGAGGTGTCCTGTTTTGCTGTTTTGTCTCTGTCTGATCCATTCTTTGCTTCTCTCCTGCAAACCATTGAAATGGTACCAGTCAAGAAGTGGAATGACAGGTTGAGGGAGGCTTCTACCTTGGCTTTTCTTTTTCTCCCCAGCATTGTATGTTACCAGGCATAGAAACACAAAGGGAACTCCTGTCATTTGAAGATGTGACATTTGGTGTGCCTCACAGACCAAAAAAAAAAGGGATTATTCTGCTACATCCCAGCCTTTTTGGAGGAGTCGTAGTGCAGTTCAGGTGCAAGGAGGACAGGCAGCTCAGTGCCTGTGGTTGCACGTGTGCTGCCTACAGCCTGCACTTTGGTCCCCCTGCACAGGAGGTTTGCAGTAGTTGCATCCGTGCTGCCTCCAGAGGCAACGTGAGCCTGTCTCCTTGCATTGTCAGGCTAGACACGTTTGCTCCAGTGGTCACCCCACTGTGTGGGTCACCAGCAAGGCTGGCTCGAGCCTCTAGTGAACAAGACACTATAGACAAAATCTTTGATCCTCCAGATTTGACCCTGGCGTGCTTCTCATCCCAGATGATTCCAAATAACTGACTGTAGTCAGTTTGAGTTCATGGCAAACAACCTGATGGGGTGAAATTTAGTTGCCCATGATATGTCCAGGGTTGACAGTCTGTTGACTTCCCTACTATTAAACCTGAGGAATTTATGAACTTTATCTTGGCCACTAGACCATTCTTTTCTTCCTTTATTTGTTCTTACTTCCTTTCTTAAAGTTTTGAAACTTTATCTGGACCTAGGCTGTTCTCTATATCACATACTCTCTCTTTGATTTCAAAGATGGAAGGGAAGTTATTTAAAAATAGTCCCCATCCTAGGCAGCATTCTGGTAATTAGGCACGGAGCTAGAGCTCATAAGTACATCTGTGGCTCTGAGGGAGGTCAGCATGCTTTAACTTTTGAGGAAGAGAAGAAAATCAAACTATTTCACCATTTGACTGGTGAGAGCCAGAGATCCCTTTGTATGATTCGTGTTGTATAACTTGGGCTTTTTTATTCAGCTTTCCATTTACTTTGACATTGTAGTAGATAAAAAAAAATGAACTCCGCATAGGAGCACTGACTCAGTGCTGATGGGGCTGGGTGGCCAGCTGGCATGCTGTGACTGCAATGCAACAGTTCCTAAGATCTGTGACCAGATCCTCTGAAGACACTTGTCTGTCTGCAGCTGGGATGGAACCGACAAACTGATCTCTTATTAAATACCAATTAGATGAAGGTCTCTTATTGCTCTTTTTTTTTTATTTTAATCACGCTGACAATGCTGTGGGGCTGAGGTATAAACCACTGAAATCAATGGATGTGTTTCTCCATTCCTTGCATCTACAGTAGCAGTGGGCTGCAGAGGAGTCAGCAGTTTCAGATGATAGCACCAAGAGTGTCTCGGGATGGTACTGTTCAGGGACAAGATTTGCCACTAAGCTACAGTGTGACCCCATGGGGCAACTCAGCTCATCTCCCGTGCCTCCGTTTCCCATATGCATCATAAACATTAAGTGCTTTGCAATCAGAGATTAAAAAGCTCCATAAAAGAGATACAGATTATTATTATTTTGCACACGGCATAAGCAATGGAGAATCTGTCCAGGGGAAAACAGCGGAGGTGAGAGGAACATATGGCTATCTGCATGTCATTAGCAATCCCCAGAGTCTCTTGTTCTCCCAGAGCTCATAAATGGCAAAATGAACATTTTTAAAGTATCTCTTTTTTTTTTAAATGTAAAAGGCTACTTTAATTAAATGAACATATCTTTTCCCTTAGATCATAACTTTGGATCCCAATAGCTATGTTGGGAATTCAGAAGCATTTCAAATAATTATATTAAAAAAAAAAAAAAAAAAAAAGAAAAAAGAGAGAGAGAAATAGGAAAAAAAGAGCGATGTTCTTAGCTGGCAATTTTTCAGCCTTCATATATTAAACCAGCTTTTCCTTTGTTAAAAGCAAGCTGAAAAGCTTTTATAATAAGATATTAAAAATTGTTTAGCATCCTGGATCGGTAATAGAAATACTTGAATGTAGACTTTAAAAGGGTGGTGTAAATCTATATATAAAATTGATTCCTTTATCGGCCCCTTTTTTGTTTGACAGAACAGGATCTTACAAGAATAAAAGTATTGTGTGCCAAATTGGGACTTTCATTATGAGTAATAAAGAGAACAAATACTCTTACTTTTTTTGTTGTTTAATCTACTGCCATCCCAAATGTAAAGGAGATGAAATCTTGGGCTTGTGGTTTGGGCTCAGCCTGAGATGACACTGGCTTTCAGAAAATGAGAGGTTGCAGAGTGATTACCAAAGGCCATCGGGCAGCAGCTACAGGTTTGCAGACCCAGGTCACAGCAGTGGTGATCTCTTAGAGCTGGGGCACAACTGCATGTCCAGACTGCCAGACTGACCGCCTGGCAGAGGGCAGGATCCGCATGTGGCCTTGCTTGGGTATGGCATCAGTATGGAAAAGCAGCCTGGGAACTAGAGAAATTCCACTTCTTACCACACCACAGCTAGTTTTCTCCCAGATCTAGAAGGTCTGGCGCTGCCCATCCCTTAGAAATAATGACTGACAGAAGATCTCTGTCTCTCTGTCTCCCACTGGGACAATACAGTAGCCCTTTCTGTCCTTCAGGATCACATGAGATACAGACCACCTTGTTGTAGGCAGTGAGACCAGTAAGACAGAGGACTGTCATATGCACTGTCATTCCTATTTTTGACTAGTTTAAAGTCATTAAACTGCAGCATTTGCTGTGTGGACCTGTGAAGCATGTATCCAACATTTCTATGTGCTTCCTTAACCCGCCAGGCTTCTGGTCTTCACAACATACAGACAAGAATGTTAAATTAATAACATTGACAATACTGTTGATATTTCTCAGGTTACCAGCAAAAGCAAGAGACTTGTCAAGATGAATCTTACTTTCAGGTTAATTTTGGTTGATCATTCTTTTCATGTGTTTGGGATGCTCTAGACTACATGTGGAAGTTGAGGTGATTTTTTTTTTATCATTGTTATAATGCCTGTCAAGCTGGTAAAATTTTCTAATTATGCAGCCCTATTTTAATGGCTTAACACCTACTGCTAAGATGACCAGAGAGCTCTGGCTACAGACACCAAGAAAATAAAATCAATGCTGGACTACCCTGACAGGTCTTTTTTTCTCAAGCCATTGCTCCACCAAGACATCTTCCCCATCTGGTACTTCTCCTCCTTCATCAAGAGGGGTTTACGTGAAGGATGATATCTGGGACCTCTTTGAAGCCTGAAGATCAGCTTCATGGGAGTTTGCTGCTGCTGGAAATCTGCTCATCAGGGTTCAGAAAGTTTTGGGCCTCTTCAGTCATCAACACTTTTTGGTCATTGCCCATCTCACAGTCACTGTAGCGGCTCAGTTTAGTAGAGCAGTGATGCTGCCAAGATGGAAACGTATCTGTGTTTACGTGTTTGATGAACGGCTTTGAAGGAGCTCGTTTATGAAAGTCAGCATGTTGGTAAATGGTAGCTTGTTTATGCATAACAACAAAAAGAAGTCGGATCTACAAGTCACTCCGAATTATTTACTGTGTCCAGATTCATTTGCAAAATGGGCTTGGGTACAAGAAAATCTTGAACTTTGGCCAGAAATCACTTCTTTTGTTGTTAGCGATTACATCTGCTGCTTCTTTCTTCTAGTGCTATGCAGATCTCTTTAATCCTTAAAATGTGTTCTCAATTTGATTGTATTTACATATATGTCTATAGCCTCACTTAAAATACCAGCCCTACTCTTCATCACATTTCCATGCCGTGTTAAGGTTTGGTTTGGATAATGTCATTTTTCTTGTGCCTGGAGAATTTGTCTTCCTGTGAGCTTTTGGAATTTGACTTCTTCCTTTAAATATCCAGAGATTTTTTTTCTTTCCCTCTCTTTTTTTTTTTTTTTTTTTTTTTTTTTTTTTTTCTTTTTCTTTTTAGTTTTCTAACGGATTTATGGTCGGCGCTCACTTAATCTCTCGCCTCCTAACTGTAATTT
>WTSP01023195.1:103049-121420 GCA_025331215.1 Actenoides lindsayi | reverse complement strand
ATCGAGTCCAACCCCCCTGCCAGAGCAGGACCAAAACTAGGGCAGATCCCTCAGCAATGCATCCAGACAGGGCTGGAAAGTCTCCAGAGAAGGAGACTCCACAGCCTCTCTGGGCAGTCTGTCCCAGTGCTCTGGAACCCTTACAGTGAAGAAGTTCTTCCTCATGTTGAGGTGGAACTTTCTGCGCTCCAGCTTGAATCCATTGCCCCTCATCCTAATTTAAAACTAAGAACCACTTGTTTGGCCTAATCTTATTGCCAAAGTGTTTGTGAAAAAATGTTTCAGGTATTTTGGTGTGTTTGTGGTCCCAGAAATGCTGTTGAGCAACAATATTGGTGTTTTCAGGATACAAACATGCACGTTTCTTCAAACTAGATGAATTTCTGCGCGATTCTGGTATTTCTTCTAAGTTGTGCAGGCTAATGTATGGTGTGTGGCTAAATAGGTTATCCAGAAGGAGTGAGTAAGGATAACTGGTTAAAATAAAGCCAAGCAACAGTAACCTGCTTCCAAAGCAAGATGCCTAAACAGCTTATTAAATGAGATAATTAGTTCTGCTATTGATTTGAATTCTGTTTTTCTCGGAGGGCTCTGCATCTGCATGGTATGACCATTTTATCTCAAAACAGCTGCTTGGCTTCATTTTGTTTGCCAAACTGAGGCTCTGAAAATTTTTCAGCACCTTTTGGTTCCTAGAGAATTGCTTCCTGGAGAATTGGTTCCGGGGAATTTTACAGCCAAGTGTAATTTTGTTAAAATAATAACGAAGAGCAAAACCCAGAGTCGAAGCCTGTCCGAAAGATACGTTCAGAATGAGGCTCATTTGCACCTCAGAGTTGAAAATGGTGGAGAATACACCCTCAGTCATCCTGTCTGTCTCTTGTTTGACTTGAACTTGATGCTGTGTGAAGAGGAGGAGGGGGTGTGTGAGCCTGATGGCAGGGTCTGAGTTGCAGGAGAGAAGTCCTATCAAAGCCATAATCATAAACCTGCCAAGATGGCACAGTTGTAATTCTGCAGAGACAACGCTGTCACTCAGCACTCTCCATCAGACTTGGAATATGATTCTGGTGTCAGCTCTTCACCATTATTGCAGTTGAAAGATGAAGGATGTAAGTATGGTGAGAGCCCAGGATTTCTCTTGAAGCACAATATTGGGCAAGGCAATCAATGGTTGGGATAATATTTATGGAAATGATGATACTCAAGATGACAGATGATGTGCTTAGCGTTTCAACAAGAGTTGTGTACACTTTATTCATTGTTTCTACTCCTTTTTTTATTCTGGTCCGTGCACCTATTGTAAACCTCCCCAGATTGTGCAAGTCATCGACGGAAATCGAGTGTTATTTTCTATTACAAAATCAATTTAAATTACAAAAGAGAAATTAGATGTGCGGGTCTTTTCATGAACCCGACTTTCTCTATTGTGGTTTATTAAATATGATGGATTTTGTAGCTGCGGTGCGCTGGAATTTTGGCAGTTCTGTTTGTTGTGGTTAATTTTTGGTCTTCTAAATTAACGAGGCATCAAACAATGAAGTTGGAGTGTTGCTGGGTTGGGGTCCAGTCCTTGGTAAAAAATGCAGCTCTAGCATATTGGCAGCTAGACTGCTTGTTATTCATTGTAAGGCATCTAGCTATGGGAGTGTTAGATGTTTGACAGCATTGAATAGATTCCAGTCAGCCATACAAACTACCTCCAGTGAAGTGGAAAGGACCATAAAATTGTTTTAGCAACAGCTAATTCTCTTGAGTCTTTTAAGGCTTTTTTTCCCCCTTTATTTTTCTTTAACTGTTTGGTTGCCAGTAGAGGATTTGCCGATTTATACAGTAAATGTTCCCAGATTGATTTCATTTTAGAAGATTAGTTATGAAAGCTTTTCACTTATTTTGCATTTAGCGTTGTTTAGATTTGGAGGCAAAATGCCAAACCCACCCAAAGTGTGTATTTAACAATGGTACCTTTCTTTGAATGTAAAAACTGAACCATAAAGAAAGTTACAGTATATTTTTTTTTTTTCTATAAATAATTTCTAGTCCTATTTTTATCAACAAGGCATTTGGGTGCTAGTCTGTTAACTGGTAGGTATTTTGCCCATCTTTTAGCTGTTGAAAAGCCACACAAGCTTAGTGCTGCAGGGTTCTTTTACCAGCAGCTCAGAGACTTAACTTATCTCTTCCATCTCCAGCTAAAGAAGAGTGTTAATTCTTCCATCTTTCCTTATTTTATGTTATTTTTCTCCTGTATAGCTTAGACTGTGGATTCAGTGTGTGAAAGACCACAAAAATGTGTCCTCACCTGTCAAATGTTTCATAATACAAGAGTTCAGTCTTTAAGAAGAAGCCATGAACACAGTGTTTAAATAGTCTGGGAGACACAGAGACTGTAGCTTTGGAGGAAGCCTGAAAAATTCAGGCTTTTGGAGTCCAGGGGGAAGATGGAGGATGAGGAGATCCTCAGCTGTTACAGCTTCTGGAAGGGACTTAAGGAACTGGGAAACTGGGTGAAAGAGGTTCAATCTTGCAATTTGCCTGGGTCCAAGACTTTGTTCTGCTCACGGGTAGAAGTGGTTGGGGTGAAAAGCAAGTTGATTCTCTTGTCACCTTCTGCCACAAAAGAGGCTGCCTCTTGTGAAGAAGCTACCTTGTACGCTGGGAAAAATGACATATTTCATCCAACTGAGTGCAGACTTTTCCTTTTCTCTCCTATCTGCATCTTCTTCCCAGGAATTATCTAGTTAGGCTCACATTAACTGGAATAACTGAGATAAAATTGTCAGTACCAGCATTCAGTCTTAGAGTAAAGATGCCAGCTGTGCTAGGGAGGCATCAGGCAGCTGGCAGCATCAGCGCTAGGGGCTGAAATAGCCAACTCATGGGAGGAAACCTGGGACACAGCTTGGAAACAGCATCCCAGGGACTCATGGTATGTGTTCCCTTCTTCTATAGCAGATCAGGTCCAAGTCACTGGTGATTCTATTGTGGTTCTCCAGCCTTTTGTGAATTGTAATGAAACTTTATTAATTTTTTATTCTTCTAGTCCATCTATACAGTGAGGTGAACTTCCCAAACCAGTAACTTGTATTTGAGCAAAGCCCTCATTTGTGACAGGAATTCATCATTTCTATTTTTTAATTGATGGGCATTGGGGAAAAAGGGTACAAAGGACTGAAATAGTATTTTGGGGTAATGAAGAAAAATATGATGCTATTCCTAATTAAAGTAACGACTGTAAAGAAATTTTCAAAGGAAAATAAAATAACAGGCCTGCTGGTAAGGAGAAAATATCTCTTGGATTTAATTTTCCATTGCTGCGCTACAGTATAATTAGGCTTTTTTTTGACCTCAGACTCCAAAGAAGTTGTATTAAAAACAAGAGGGAATCCAGCAGGTGAGTTTTTCAGAGCAGGTTAAGCCTAAGCCTTTTTCTGTTCCTCTTTGAAACTTTAGTACACAAATTCTTGTTTCTAGTTCTCAGATGCCTTGCCCTCACACAGCTCGTGATGGGTTGAATGCTGGATGTTTTCTACAGATAGTACAGAATATATGGAGTGGAATCACGTGGTGCTGAAGCTGGAAGAGATCCCAAGAGGCTATCTATCTAATCTAGTGGAAGGATCAGCTGTATTTTTATTTGGTTTTTGTTACTTGTCTAATGGACTGGAACAGTACTTCTGGAATGCTGGTGCCAGATAACCAGGAAACAGTTAATTTATTTTGTATTTCTGTCTGCTCTTGTTATATCCACCTCTTCCAGTCCATCTAACTATGACAATCTGACTTAAAATAAAGGACAGAGCCAGTAACACCACTCTAGTTTTTACATATAAACCATATTTACATAGTTACAGTCCCGTCCTTTCCCCCTTTCTGGTCTGGTAGTTGACTTAATCTCTAAATAATACTTTTCATTTTTACCTCTAGCTTATCAACTCTGTGGTGCTTCTCTGAATTTTTGGGAAGAACATGGTTTATTAACTGCTTAATACACAGTGCAGTTGTAATTTTGTGTACAACAGGCTCAATACTGGAGGTGCAGAACAAAAGCAGAAGCAAAAAGTGCTAGGCTGAGCAAGAAAACAAGAGTGAGCATCTGTTATAGTCAAATTTCAGCTTCTTAGAGAAAAGTGAAAGATTTAATCTAAAAAGAAAGGAGTCTTCAACTGAAAGATATGGAAGTTTTATCTGAAGCCTGAGAGAATAAGACTCATCTTTGGAATTGCAGTGATATGATAGGGGAAGTCTGAGGAGGTGGTGGTGAAGGACATCAGCCTGGGCACTCTGCTCTTGAGGAACTGGAAAATGACTCTGTGAAAAAATACAAGGGAAGAAAGAGAATTTGTGTCATTGGTGAGAGGAGTTTGGTATTTTTTCCCCCCCCTGGGACTACTTCCCACTTCCACTCTGCTTTTCTAGATGCTTATCTTAGAGCTACAGTGGGATTGGTTCTAAAACATAATAGCATTAGTCAGAAGTAGGTGGTGGTTGATGCTCCTGTGAGGTTGCATAGTTAGGAACTGCTACTGGGTACTTCTTGGAAACTCAGAAATTAAGCCATCAAATACCAGACAGGTCCCACCTTGACCTTCTCCCCGATTTTTCTTGTAGTCAGTTTATGAGAAAAATAATGGGTTGATTTTTCTCTTTCTCCCACAAACACCTTTAAATTTGCAAACTGTTCCAGTAGAACGACTGTTCCTTATTTTCCTTGCTTTATTTGTAGGTTTCATTGCATCCTTAGAGTTATGTGGACGTACAGACAAGTATTAAAGATGAAAAGCTCCTCCACTCTTTTGAGACTATGCAAAAATGGTGTTAGTGAAGCAGGGGACACTTGCTGCATGCACAGCTCTAGTCTGATACGTAGTAGGACTCGTGAATAGCTTAACTCCTTTTATTTGTTGCCTTTGTGTACTTTCTGGTAGATTCAATTGCAGATACCTGGTTGTTGGCATAAGATCTATAGAGGTTTAGTGAGTTATGTACATTTTTCGGTTAAGTATAATCACATCTTCCTCTTTGCATTTGAGCTTACCTGGCAATGTCAAGATCCAGAGAGTATGTTCCCCTTGAATTCATTAGCAGCAAAGATGGTATGTGGGAGCTTTTGTCCCCTTCCCCATTGGAGTGTTAGGAGAGGCACACATCTGACTGTGCCTTGCATATCAGGGCCAGAGATGAAGACTCAGCTCATGTTGTCGAGAGGTAAAAGCCTCTACCTGCCTTGCCACAACTGATTACTGCAGAAGAGCTATTTAAGGACCCACAGATAAGGTCAGTACTCCACATCATCTTCATCTGAGTCTCAAAACCCCCAGCTTCTTGTTAATATGCTAATAACGTGCCCAGTGTTTTGCTTCAGGAGGAGACCAAGGTCACATTTCCTACCCAAGAGACAACAGATAAATTCTCCCTTTCCATCAATTCTAGTAGTGCTCAAACTTTGGCATTATCATCAGGGAAGACGTGTATGTCCACGTACCGATATCAAAATCTCAACCAACTCAAAACTGCTTTACCTGGCAGCCTGGATGACACCAAAAGCCTCCAAAAGATGGATGAGTAGTAGAAATACTGAATATTCTCTGAGTCAGGCACCAAATCTCAATACAGGACACCCTGAAGGTGCAGGATTCTCAAGGCCCTAAGTGCAACTGTATAAGCCTGGGGTAGTATTTGTCTGCCAGTCACAAGTCTCTACCCTCTGTTTCTCATTTTTTCCTCTCATTCAGAATGCATGGTCAAACTTCAGAGAGAATTAACAGCAGTTTTTAGTGACAGCGAATACAGAATGGTGTAGAAATAGTCTCGAGAGGATAAATGTCTAGTGAGGTGTGAGGAAATACTAGTGTCAAAATCCTTAAAGGTGACCATCACTCCTCCCCTGAGATGCTGGGAGGGGATAATATTAAATTGTGATCCATGTAATGAAACCAGCCAACTAGATTTTGCGTTTCTTGTAGTGATTGGTTTACTTTGCGTACTAAGGGGAGAGTAAGACAATAAATATTAGCCTGTCACTGCAAGGTCTGAGTGGTTTCAGTTTCCCCTGTGTACATTGTCTATTTATAAAACGTTTAATGAAAGATTAGAGAGATAACAAGGAAGTCTGTGCCTTGCTGGTTTGCTGGCAAAGACCTCAAGACCCCTTTTGCTTCATAGCATCTGGATTTTCTTGAGTCAAGCTGTAAGATGGTTAAGTCTTTTCTATTACTGGTCAGTGGTTTTTCCCCACTTCTCTTAAATAACTTTCTGAGAAAAAAACTTTGCAAGGGAGTCCACTTGCTTTAATAGCAGAAGGGAAACAAAGCTTTTAAAATTTCATAGTCCTCAAAGCTGTGCAGCCTATTTTTTAAGTGATTTGGAGGGTGTTTTTGTTTAGGGTTTTGCTTCAAAAGTGTTTTTCCAAGTGCTCCCTTATTTCCTTTTGCTTTTGTCTTAAGAGTTTTAGACTTTTAAAATATACATAGAAAATTTTTATATTGGAAGTATAAACTACCCAAGGCAGTGGGGTTTCTTCTGTATTTAGTATTATTTTCATTTACTTCATCTGCATGTGATCTGTTCTTTCACAGATTGAATGGGAGAGCCTCACTGTCACTTATTCCAGTGCTACTTTGTGTGTCCCTTTCAGAGTTAAGGACCAACAAAGCGAGCAGACTTTATAGCTGCTTTTTAGTATAAAGTGCCTTCATCATCCACGGCAATCAGGCCACTGTACTTGAGGTTAACCCCCACCCCTCACTGAGCTCAATCCTGAAAAATAAACAAAACTCGGGGAAGAGGTTGGCTCGGCAGAAATACTGAGCTAACATTATGGATATAAAACATTCTGCAAGAAAACGGAGTATCCTGGCCCCAGTCCCATAAAGCACTTAAGCACAGGCTTAATTTTAAAGCAAGCAGCAGATTGACCGCCACCTAGAAAGGCTGAACCCAGAACCCTTGACACTACGGGTGGAGGAGGACTCGGGTTCCTCGTGCCGTTGTGCCACGGCCAGGGCTCCTTCCTCCGGTGCCCGCGTCCTGGGTGGCAGCACTGGGGTTTTTGGGGACAGCAGACCTCTGTGGCCACCTGGGCACGTGTCGGGTTGCTCTGCCCAGAGCCCGGTGGCTTGCACGGGGGTGCCAAGCTTGGAGGGCGCTGCTGTCTCCCTCGCGCTGCCCTCTCCCTCGCGCTGCCCTGAGGGAGGAAGGAAAACGCGTGGAAATTCTCCCCTTACACCAGACAAGAAGGTTCCTTCACCCATCAAATTCCCAGCTGTCCTGTCACGGCTTTTGTGCTCAATCTGTCTTTTTTTTTTTTCCCCTGAGCTAAGCTCTTGCCTATAGGCACTCTGCACATGAGTTGTTCCGTCCAGGAGGAACAGACACGTCGTTTCAAAAGAGCTTCTCTGTGAGGAGAGAGGGACCGAGTAGAGGGCTGATCTGTTAATCAGCTGTCAGGAATCCTGGCATTTTCATGATGAATTAGGCTCTGTAGATGCTTTGTGGCTTGGCTAACAAAGAGACCGATTTTTTCCTCTACCGAAGTCCCAAGAGCTACTCCTACAGTACATGATTTTACCAAGATTTCCCCCCCCCCAAGGCTTTAAAAATGTTAATACAGAGCATTGAATTAAAAAGAGAAACCGTACACAGATTTGAAGATTAATTATATATCAAGTTCTGGTTTTTTGTTGTTGTTTAGGATTATGATGAAGCTGCATTCTCGATTCATCACCAGTGGCTGCTTGATAAGGTTTTCTCCTGTTATATGCTTCCCTTGTTTGTGTGCTTTTCCTTCAGAGACCCTGGGTTATTTGTATTTTGCATTGCAGGGTATATTTGCATGTGTGTTTTATGGTTTTATATACATTTATATTTATTGAACAAATTCAAATTTCTTTTTTTTTTTTTCCCCCTTTTTTTCCTGTGTGGTGTGTTTCAAATGCTTGTTCCCCAAGAAATATTTCTATTCCATACAGTGGAAATGAATGCTGTAATCATCAATCTTCCTTCGATCTCCTTAGTGTGTTTGCATAGATCACCAGTGCTGATTGTGGCTAGCTTCTTTTTTTTTCCTTCCTAAAACTGATTTACTGTCTGAATCGTACTGTTGGTGTTTATAAACAATGGAAACCAGTCTTCTGGTCTGTATTTCTGGACCCCAGTATAATAGTGTGTTGCAGTATCTTAGGTGGCATTCCTTTTATTATTGCCTTGTTGTATGGTCAGCGTTCACCAAGTAGGGGTGGCAAAGTTAAGGCCACGTATTTCTGTCTTCTGCAAAAAGTCCTGAATGGCTTCCTGTAAAATGATGAAACTTTCCCATTTTGAACCAGCTTGGAAGTGAATTATCTAGAAGACGCCAAGGCTACAAAAGTATATTTATTTTTTTTTTTTTTATGGAGGTGGCTACTGATGGCCAAGAAGTTGCAGAGAAAATAATTGGAACAAAGGGTTAGTTCTGATTCGATAGACATGGCTGGCATTGCAAGCAGACTTACCTCCCCCACCGCATAGCAATGAGAAGGGAGCTCGGTGAGAAAGTTCAAACTGCAGAAGATTATCCTTTCACAAATAAATTCTTTTAGCAGGCCCCTGTTGAAAACGGTAAGATTGTACCTCGGAGGAGAACCACCTCTCTGAAGAGCTGCTTACGCCACTTAGAGTTTTTGGAAACTCTTGAATCATCTCGAGTAAAAGTAACAAACTTTTCATCCTTTTAAATAAGATCCACGTTTTCTGTCAAGAACAGGTCTATTAATTGTGAATTACTTAGGGAGCTAATACTCTTTGGAGAAAAAAAAAAAAGCTGAGATTTGCATAGCAAAATACACTTTAATTCCTTTTTAGTGCCATGCTTTTTGAGTGACTGAAAGTTTCTTCAGCTTCCAAGTCACAGGATCTAACACATTTTAATATATCCGTCTCATTTACTTGTTGTGAGCGTGCAGTTTGCATCCTCCTGACACAAACCACTTGGTTACAGTGCAATCCACATTCAAAATTATGAACTGGGAATGTCCAAATACAAGTGACTACAGTAACTGGTTTGATAGTCCAGTGTGAATACAGAAGCTTCCTAAACAGACTGAACATAGTTACATAAGACCATATTCTTTTTTTACAACTTTACTACAAAGTTGAGATGTAAAAAAAAATTTTTCCACAAAATTATTATTTTTTTAATAGTTTGATCCATTTCAAACCCATCTTCTAAAGACAGTGGTCGGTGTTAACGTGGCGGCGATGATGAGATGCCCAAAGTGTATGTATCATATTTAAGTAGTAAATTGAAATTTGATGTAATATTATTTACCACTCTTAAACTTAAATTAGGTACCAATTCTGCTCCAAAAAATGAGTCAAGAGCTAAGGCGGGTGCAGTCCAGTGTTTTCTGGGTGCACTCCAATGGTAGGATCCGCAGCGAACGTGTTTTCTTGGGGTGTTTTGATGGTGTGACATCAAACATCCATATTTTTACGTGTAACTAATTGGTTTGACATGTGACTTTCCTAAATTCTCTCTTGCAAAATAGATGCTGTGTCCGTCTACTTGAGAAGAGGTGATTGAATTTTTTTACATGAGAAGGGTTTTTTTTTTAAGGGAAGACAAGTCCCTCATATTTAAAAAGCAGAACTAATCATGTTTATTTTCTGCATGTTTTTCATCATTTTTCATCAAGAAGAACTTAGTGTTCATAGTAAACCACGTTGAAATTGCTGCTATCGTGCTCTTGCACATTTTCTAACTGGAATCTGGCTTGCTCATGGCTTTAATAAAATTTGGAATCTCTCAGTTCCAAGGTCAGATTCCTGACAACATTGACATAATTTAGAATTTATTTATTAAATATATCCTGATAATGAAATGGGAGTAAACTGCCCATAATAAAGTATTGAAATACTTGGGAAAAGGATAAAGAGGGTGGGGTTTGCTGTGGCATTTCAGCTGAGCTGTAGTCTCCATGTGCTTGTGAGAGGCACCTAATTATTTGGTCTTTATTTAAAAGGTTAATTTTAAGGAGCGCTGCTTTGGTGTTTTTTTTCTTTTTCTTTTGCCGTGGGTTGTTTAAAAAGTGATATTTGGAGCACGTTCCTCAAATGATGCAAGTTCCACTAGTTTCCATACAGAGTAATTAATAGTGGCAAGTTCGGAAGCCCTCTGCTCTCGTTCAAAACTTGCTTACTGCAGGGATTGGTGCTATGGGAGTCAGGGGCTGGAGACAGCATGGTCCATTCATGCGAGCCAAAATGTCAGCAGCCACATGGGTGTGAATGAAAAAGGCCAGTTGTGAAAACTGGTGATTGATTGCAACTTCTATATTTTGGGTCATCGTCTTTTCTGACAGTATTCCAGCTCTATTTCCAAGTTAAAAAAAAGAAAATCCTTACAGATAGTACTGCGGGCTCAAGCTGATTCTTCACAATTATCCTGTTATCCTATTTACCTTCCAAATTAATTGCAGCTAAGATTCAAATATGGAATTTTGTTCCTGTGAAGAGTAACAGGCGAGTGACAGTGAAGCTCAACGACGTCTTTAAAACAAGAAATACATAAAGTCCAGGGGAAAACAATGCAGCATTCTATCGATAACAGAGCAATGCCCAGAAAACTTCAGGAGGGTTGAGACCACTGGTCCCGAGTACTTGCCATCTGGCAAGAAAACCCCTTGGTCTCTGAAGATTCATGAAGAAGATGGAGTTCTCCTGCCAGAGAAACTCAGTCTCCTTGGAATGGGATCCTTCTGGGGGGCTCGTTGGCTGCCGTGATCGTGGTGTGATTTCACACAGCTATTCACTGTCATCCTCTGTGACAATATATAATGCAAGATGCTTTATCTCTGCAGCAGGTAAATATTCTGCAGGACTAGGATTGGCAGATGGACTTGCTCATGTCGTGTAACCCATCCCCTGCCTGAGGAAAAAACAATTGTCTTGAAGCCACTGCTAACAGATGTTTACACTCTTCTTAAAGACCTCTAATGATGGAGATTCTGTGATGTCCCCAGACAGTCTTTGCAAATTTTTCTGTTATTACTGTAGGAAGGTTTCTCTTGATTTCTGACTTAAATCTCCCTTGCAGCTTGCTGTTATTTCTAGGGACCTCTCTTGTTAAAGATACAGAGACTAGATTATTCGTACGTGTGGCACATTGTCACATATTTTAAGATTCTGAGTTTATCTTTTTTTTTTTCCTTCATGACATGAAATTCTTTGGATTTGTGACCTTTTACATTGCTTTCCTTTAGCTTGTTTTCAGCTGCCCAGTTGTTTCTTCAAGCAGCTTGATTCTTGCAGGGCTGTGCCTTGTGACAGGCATTTTGAAGGCCAGTAGGTCCCCTCAACTAGTCAGGATGTCTCAGAGGGAAGAAGGAGGAAAGGAATAGATCTATGATTCCATGAAGTGAATACTTCATGGGTCAGGAAAGAGTAAATCTGAAATTTGGGAACTGTATTAATCCTACCTCACCCTCCTGTAGCCAAGTTAGGTGAAGACACTGGGATTTTGAGGAGGCAGACAGCTTTTGGAGCTGGACTATTCATTCTTGAGGATTATGAGCAAATAAAGTTCCAGTTCTTCTCTTGTCCTGTGTTATGTGCCAGGCCTGTCATGCACATCTTCAGGCATAACTTTGGTTACATGAAACCCTTGAGAATCATGAGTTGCAGAAAACACTGAGAGCTTATCTTTCTACTGGGAGGTGTTGTCAACGGTGTAGCACGGGGACTGGGTTGGGTTTGGTGTTTTTCTAGAATGCATAAAACCATTCCGTGGATATCTTTTTTTTTTTCTGTCTACATCTACATTACATTTCAGATTTATGGGTAGCTTTTAAAAAATTGTTATCTTCTGGTGCTTAGAGTTAACATTGCCTTCTTTTGGCAGTGGTTATGGGCTTTTAGTGTTCAGCCTAATGAAAACATCTGTCTTTTTGCTCAAAAGTGTTTCTGATACTGCAAGGAGATTAAAACAAAGCAAGAAACAATTTGACAGGAATGAATTTTTTAGGACTTTTTTTAGGACCTGGGATATTTTTTTAAGACCTCCAGGTTTTAAAACTAAGTGAACAACCAGTTTCAGACATGCACCGTGAAATGAGTTCCTTACTATTTTGCTGTCATCCAAGTACAAAGGGAAAAATGAATATACATGGTTTACAGTTTTTTTGATACCTTGAAAGCCATCCCAAGTATGAAAGCTTTTTCAATTCAGAGTGCTGCAGAGTGTGCTGTGTTTTGTATCCCTCCTGAATTTCCACAGAATCTTGTAGAATTGAGCATAGGAGATCAGATTCCCAAATAAATGGTATTTCAAAGTTTATTTGATTAGGGCATTTCCACTGTGACACGGATATCTTTTGTTTGGTAATTCAGTCACAAGTGGAAGCTTGTATTCTGTACGTCTTGTTCAGTTTGCCCTCTGGCTTGCCATGGTGGGATAGTCTTTTCCATATCAACCAGCAAATCAAGCAATTTTTTCTCCTGTGCCTTCCTCCTATATTGTTCCCCTGTTTCTCAAGGAGTCTAAATCATCTTTTTAATGGAATAATTATTATATAGGAAATTTCTGGTTATAATTCATTTTGTTCTTAAAGCTAACTCTTTGGAAAATTAATTAGCAATCTTTCTCTTATTTTTTATCCCCATGTGATTGGGCTTTGAGCAGGGCAGCGGGATGAATTTCATGAACCTAAACGCTGACTGTGTATCTCATAGGCACATAGAATTGCAGCTACCACGGTGAATAGATTTATTTGGTGGTATAATCCTTCACTGATGGAAATAGCAGTGGTTCTGAGTTGTTAGACAAGCATCTATAACATTAGACTGGCTTAACTGGATGCCAACAGTAGCTACTGTACTTCGCTTCATACTGGAGTTGAATATACAGGATGCCAGGGAAGTTTTAAAAGAAAATAGCCAAAAGCAGCACATGTTCAGATGAAGAATTTGATCGTGTGTGTTTTCCAGCAGCTGTTTTTATTTTAGGTTTAATTTAAAATACATTCAGCTTAATTCCATGTTCAGAATCATCAAAGCCTACCAAAAATCCTCAGATTTTGTTTCACAGAGATCATTATCAAGTTCTGAGCAATTGTATGTTTATTACTTTCATATTTTGCATTTCTGGGGTTTCATATACTACCCGAGGGCATGCTCTAACTCAAAGAATAACAGGAATCAGCATGCTTTTCATTTGCCCTTTTTCATTATTACAGGCATGCTATATTAAGACCTGTTTTAGAAACAAGCCAGTTTTACTTTTTCACCTCCCATGTGTTTTATTAGGTTGCTGAGGATGTCAATTTTTTATTTTTTTTTTAAATGGTTCTGAAAAGAACAACTTTAGGTCCCAATTCCCATTCGTGCTATGGCCTTTCTTCATACTGAAATTGTCTATATAGGTCTTTTCAGTGGCTGATCAAAGCAGCAGAAAGGCCACAGAGTATAAATGAGAGAAGCCCTTTGTGTCTGGTTTTTTCCTGGGAATTGTGGTACCCTGGGGACCACTGTCCTCTTCTTGGGCTTTCCCCACTTCAGCAGGCACGTAAGCCCCACCGTGTTCCTCAGCAAGTATTCTATACCATAGTGTAGTGCAAAGTAGCAATGCCCATAGAGACAACTTTACCTAAATGCAGTAAAAAATTTCTGCTACATAGCACTGCCCTCCCACCCCAAATTCTGTTACTTCCATTTAGGAACCTCAAGCCAAGACATCTAGGATTTCAGCTTCAGGATTCATTTTAACAACTAGAATTCAGGGAAAAGTTTTCTCTCCATCATCATTTTTTTTCTATCCTCATCCTCAATTTTTTTGTCTTCCTCATCCTTTGTCCGATCCGAGTTTTGTCCTGGCAGTTCTTATGGATCAGAAAAAACAGTTGGACTTAACTCTTTTTTCTTAGGTAGACAAATAGCAGTCTGCTATTACTGCTTTTGGTTTGCTGCTGTTGACACAACAGACTGTGGCTGAAGGACTTTGAGCTGGTTGCTGTGCTCTGGTTTTTACTGTATTCATCCAGCATGCATCCTGAATAATGAAAATTATGAAGTTTATGGGACACTCAAGATGCTCTCAGCGTATATATTCAGTTCAATATTAGCTCAAACCCAGGCCAAACTCTGCCCCAAGTAGACCCGTGAGCTGACACCAATGAAGCTATTGGTGTGAACTGTGAAAATTCTGCACAGGTTTTGGAGTAGAAAGAAACTGCGGAGGCAATAAGGAAATAAATGTTGGAATTTAAGAAGAGGGAAGAAACATTGTGATTATTTTACTCGCTGTTATTTGTTGCTAAGAGACTACAGGATTTTACAAGTGAGCTGCTTGTCTATATCTAGTCATGTCACCTTGCAAGAGTCTGGAATTGAAGATGAAATTGTAACTACAGTAGTTTCTGTGTGGTAAGGAAATGATCTCGGGTACGTGTATAATTCCTAGCTGTAGTTTCATTTCTACAGCCAGGTGATGAGTCTTATCCTCACTGGTCTGCCAAGTTCTTGCTTCCAGAGTTTGCTTCTAAACAAGATCTTAGGTTCTATCCCAGCAGGTGCTGAAAATCGAGCTTTTGGCTGATGTATTGGCTAAGTTTGAGAGATTGTACCCCAGAATTTGCAAGACCAAAACCTTGCTGGATGCTTTTCAGGCAATATTACACTGATCCTTAAATAAGGAGGTCAAAGAAAGCAAGCAGGGCAGTGGGCACCAAGGTAGGAGAATGAGGTAACTGTGTGCTCTCCTGTTTTGCCTTAAGCTTCAGCAAGTGGCCATTTAGTTGGATGTGCCACTGAAGGTGCAGTGAAGAAAAAGGCAGCAAGTTAGGGCTTCCCAAAACTGTCACTCCCTAGCCTAGTTACTTATGAAACTGAAACTGGTGTTGTATCTGTGAGCCGAGTGCTGCTCTGGAAGGTTGTTCATGAGGGACGTGGTCCAGTGGGACCTGAGCACGGGTGGAACCCCGTGATGAGGAGAGAGGTGATGGAACGGGGCTGCTGCTCTAAGCGTGTCTCCGGGTGCAGCATCCTGGTAGGAAGAGCAGGTCCCTTTGCAGCCCAGCACCCGTTCAGTAGCAGGGTCCGATGCTGCCGGTGTAGGTGGGTGCAGGAGGTGCCAGCAGCCTGCTCTGTACGTGTGAGGTGCAGCTCCTGCTCTGCGGGACCATCCGGGCAGGGCAGCTGAGCAGGTCCTGCTCTTGGATCGTGGCTCCTGACAGATCTGCCCTTACCACAGACACCAGCCTGGTGCCATCCGAGAGTGCCAGCTCACCAGCTCCGGCTGCAGAGCCAGGGTGTAGGGATTGAGAGTCAAGCTCAGCAACCTAAACAGTACATTACTTTTTCCTTTGTTTTACATTATTGTGGGCCTGCTTTTTCAGGGCAGTGTGTCCTGGCACACGCATTGAAAGGACCAGTGGCTTAATTTAGCTTCAGTTTGAGCCACTGATGCTCTCCTGGGGCTGCAGGAAAAAAATAAGGGGGGGAAATTAAACTCTTCTCTAGTGCACTGAAGGAAGTAAAGAGATGCACGTTGCTGATGAAAAACTCGGGTACATGTTTTGAAGAGCAGATGAGCAGAGACCCTATAGCTCAAATCAACTGCTTCCAGTTCCTATTTTAGGCAAGTAAAACAATTATTTGAATGAAACAAGTTTGTGTATTCAGGGCAGTTTAATTACAGCCTTAAACAATACCCTGGGTTGCATTGATGATTGCCAGCTCCTGTTGCTATGCTGGCCTGCTGGGTGGTCTTGGCCATTAACTGGGTGCATCATGCCTGGATCGTCTGCACGTTTGGGTCTGCGGAGGCAGCCTTGGACCCAGGGGGATGTTTGTGAGACCAGGCTCTGGGGAGATTTGTAGCACAATTCTGCAAATCCACAAGTTTTAGGTAGGCAAGTGCCTAATCGTGCGGGCTCTTTGCCAGAGCTTTGCAACTCAGAATGTGATTTAATTGTCAGAGAACTAAATGGGTTGTCAGGTGTTGGTCGGTTCCAAGCCTGTCCTACCCGTTTTGATCACCTTTGTTAATCTCTCTGCCTTAGTCTCCTTGTCTGAAAAACAGGGATAAACTTAAAAAGAGCTCCTGTGTCTGTAAGGGAGGGAAGGTTGCAGTGTTGATAAATGCCACTCATATCCATAGCTAGAAGTGAGCAGAGTGCTTCCCAGAAACAGAATAGTCTCACCGAGCATGTAACTCTCCTTTGAATGCTATACCGTGCTACAGGTCTGCAGTTAAGTAGGCAAGTTTTGATGAGGAACTTTTACTGTGCTTTTTGATAGTGTGTTTCGTTTCATTTTGGTTTTTTAGTCACTATTCATGAGCTATCTGAATTAAACTGAATTATTTTCCCTCCTAAAATTCAATTTTCTTTTCCTTTTCCTTTGAAATGCTTAGAATGTGTATGGAGTAATAGCAATTTTACTAGCAATTTATAGCAATTCCCATCAGTCTTAGTACTTCTCTTAGCTCAGGTTTTATCTGGTATTGTGGCATTATACAGTGGCTGAAGTACTTAGTGCCTTATAAAGAAGGGAAGCCTTATGTGCCTTTTAAAGGTAGAAAACAAAAGCACTGAATCTTAATCTTGTCTTGCTGACTTCAACAGACATGAGATGAGGCTTTAGTAAAGTACCTGGCCACTGGAGAAAGTGCAGAGGTTTGTGTACAACCCTCATGTCCAGCGGGAACATCCACATTGCAAATTCCCTGCTCTTATCCTCCAGGATACCATCACCCTTTGCCCCTAGGCCACGTTGCTGACTCCACTAAAATTTTCTGATACCCAATCCTGTGCCCTTTTGGGACCTCTTTTCCATGCAAATTCAGGTTCTGTGTTGGGAATCCCTATTTTCTGCCGGCTTTCTGCATACACTCCGTGGGCTTTAAATCTCCACACGTGTTCACTGTGCTGCCTTTCGTGGGATATGCTGCATGCTGTGCTGCTTTACTGCATGGCTGATAAAGCAGGATTGATTCTCGACAGCATTGCTAACACTAATTCAGCGTGTTGTCAGAGCTGGTAACTCACATCCAGTCAGTTACTGGCAAAAGGTGATTAGTTTTTGTTAAATGGATGCAGTCCCAGTTTATGGAAGTGACTCCAACTCGGTGTTGACTACACCCGATGTCCCTGCTTGAGTTTGTCTATCTTTCAGCAAGCAAGACTTAACGTCATAAAAGGAGAATTATTTTGGATTAAGAAGTGTTTTTAAAAGTCAAAAGGTGAAGCTGTTACCACCCTGCAGCTCAAACCTGTCCTTTCTGGTTTTTTTTGTAGTTTCTATGATTATTTCTCTGAGATTTTTAGGCAAAGTCTGAGAAACTTGAAAAGAAAGGCTATTTTTTGTTTGGCCTTGTTGCAGAATTTCATCAGAATAGGTTCAGACAAGTCCATGAATAGATCTGAGAAATTGCAGCGTGCCATCAGCGAGAAATCATTTCTAGACTAAGAAATCACGGCAGAATTTCTTGGCTAGATACAATGGTTTAAAGTGGATCCTTCTGTTGCCTTTTTTTGTTCTTAAGAAAGCATGGATCAGAAATGATGTCTGGAATGAGAAAGGCCTGCCAACCATAAACGTAGAGTCATGCTTTTGAATCTCTTATAAGCATCTTTATCCCTGGTTTTCAGCTGTTTTCATATGATGGTTCTTCCCTAACACCAAACTGCTGTCGTGGTACCATTCCAGCACTCTGAGCCTGTCCAAAAAGATTTCTGTGGAGAGCAGGGAGTTTAAGATGGTGCCTTCTTGAGACTGTTGCTTTATGTATCGATTGGCCCTTGAATCTTAAGTTGAAAGCAGGATGCGTCTACTAGTAAATCAATTGTACTTAATGTCTTGCTCTGTCTCGCTGATGTTCAAAGGTACACTATTAAAGGTCTGATGTGCAGTTTGGATTTAAACTTGGGGATTTAGTCTCTTCCTCTAGTTTCGACTGCAGAAATGCTCAAGCAGTAAATGACATTAATGGTTTAATAGTCCTAGGTAGATCCACAGTAGTCAAATGCTGTAGTAAATCCTCAAATCACCCTTCCTTTCACCAAATATACAAGGTTGGAGTCTACCTGCCACACGTGTTTAGAAAGCAAAAGCTTGTGGCTGCCAGTGAAGCCTGCCCCGATAGATGTGATGATTCAGGCCCCCAGGAGAAGCTTGGGTTTTGCAGTCTGTGTTTTGCACCCAGTCCCTCTCCTACTAACATCGGCCTCAGGCCCTAAGGTAAAGGGGAAACCCAGCTATTTTGGTACCCAATGTAAGCTACACAGCCTTACTGCATTAGAAGTGACTTCCTTAGGACACAGAATCACAGAATTGTCAGGGTTGGAAGGGACCTTAAAGATCACCCAGTTCCAACCCCCCTGCCATGGGCAGGGACA
>WTSP01023195.1:85393-102949 GCA_025331215.1 Actenoides lindsayi | reverse complement strand
GAGCAGGTTGCTCAGAGCCCCATCCAGCCTGGGCTTCAAAACTTCCAAGGATGGGGCTTCCACCACCTCTCTGGGCAGCCTGTTCCAGTATCTCACCAGCCTCATGGGGAAGAACTTTTTCCTAATGTCCAACCTGAATCGACCTATCTCTAGCTTTAATCCATTCCCTCCCGTCCTATCACTGCCTGACAGCCTAACAAGTCCCTCCCCAGCTTTCTTGTAGCCACCTTAAGACATGGAAGTCTTAGAGCTTGCTTAGAAATTTAATGTACTTGTCTCAACCTGAAAAATGTCTTCTCAATATTTTAAACAAGGGTGACTGCTGCTGCCCCTGATAAGTGTGCTACATGCTATTGCTACAGGTCTGGAATAATTACTCAAGTCTTCAGTGTCACCTAAAATTACTTATTTGTGTTCAGGAAGAAGAAGGCACGAGAAAACATGTTGATTCAGACAACTGTCAGCAAAACATAATTGGAATTACGCGTCCCGTGAAAAAAGAGCCACCCAATGTGTTTACCAGTCTTTAGTGGTAATTCTGTTCCTGCTAGATACAAAATGGAAGGTCACGCTGACCTTCTGTGGAGGTCTTGACATTGTTATTGACATGTTTATTTAGTGATTGCATAAACTTCCAACAGTATTTCAGTTAATAGGACAGTGTGAAAGTCTAATGGCCTTCTGACTTCCTGCATATTTCTCTCGGGTCACTTTCTTAATGTCTTTTGGAAGAGAAAGTGGAGGAATTTCACCTGTCCAACTAACTGCTTGTAGCAATGATGAGCAGAAAAAAAAACTATCTTAAAAAATCCCTAAGTAAAAACTTAGGGAATGTCTCCTCCATTTATTTTCTTGAAACTTGGTTCTTGGGATCGATCTACCTGGTGAAAAAAGGGAGGTTTTGACCAGGAGCTGCCAACCCCGTGAGCCTGAGGTCCCTTCTTTCTGGTGTGGACATTCTGCCTGTCCTTTCACCACCCTGGGGCTTGGCCCCAGCTCATGCAAGCCTGCTTTCAGCACCCTGCAGAGGAAGAGGGACCCCCCCCAGAGTGGTTTGGAAAAGCAGTGCAAGTTATCTGAGAGCCTGTAGCATCAACACTCACGTAGTTGCAGCATCTCCTCTCTGGAGAAAGTCCAAGGGAACTGGGGCTGTTTTGTCTTGAGAAGAGAAGACTGAGAGGGGACCTTAATAATGTCTATCAATATCTGAAGGGTGGGTGTCAAATGGAAAGGGTCAATCTCTTTTCTGTAGTGCCCAGCAATAGGACAAGGAGCAGTGGGTGTAAACTTGAGCATAGAAGGTTCCACCTCAACATGAGGAGAAACTTCTTCACTGTGATGGTGACAGAGCCTGGACCAGGCTGCCCAGAGAGGTTGTGGAGTCTCCTTCTCTAGAGACTTTCAAGACCTGCCTGGATGTGACCCTGCTCTGGCAGGGGGTTTGGACTCAATGATCTCTAGATTTCCCTTCCAACCCCTAACATTCCATGATTTGCATGATTAGCTGTCTAATTAATGCAATGTTTTACAGACACCGAATCCGTGCAAGTCACGGAGTAAGCAAAAATGAATCTTGTTCTGTGTTAGTGTTCATTGCCTTCCTTTGGATGTGCTGAATAATGCCAGCCACTTGAAAACTAGTAAGAAACAATTCTTTTTGCATTATGTTATAACTGGAGACAGAACACTTCAGCTGAAAGCTGTGTTTAGAAGGAATATTCTGAAAGGCCTGCTAAGGTGGTTGGTTTGGTTGTCTGGGCTTGTGCCTAAATACCAGAGTGGTGCTGCCCACCTATAAAAGTGTGTTAAACTTGAAAATGAAGCTGAATTGCATGCTCAGAGTATTATGTGACTAAGTTACCTATTGATCAGATCTGGCTCAGGTTCCTAGTAATTCATTACAAATTTTTATTTGTTCATATGTGAAGAATGAACGTTTGCAGTCGACTTGGCCACTTGTTCAAAGTCATTCCTGTAATTCTGTTGTGATTGTTATTGCAATAACTATGTATAGAGGAACAAAAGACTCCAGCTGGGTCAGATTAATGGTCAGTCATCTTCAGCAATACCAACAGGAGATGCTGCACAGGGAGAAACACTCCTCCTTTTGGTAAATGAATGGAAATTCTGCTGCCAGGCAGCTGGAACTGTGGGCCTGACCCCTGGCACTGACACGCGGCTGCTTCCACTGCAGGATTGTCACCAGTGGGTCCTGCCAGCAGAGGTGGGGTGATGCCAGCCCTGGCTGCTTGCTGGGACAGCAGCAGGCACCGAGGACAGCTGGTGATGGTGGTGGTACCGCTTCTGCACTGGGAACCAGTCTGTGGTAGGGACTTCTCTCTGCAGTGGTAACTGCAGCGGTTTGGGGTTTAGTTCCCACAACACCTGCATGGGGGGGGAAGCCCTAAAATGGCACAAGTGTCTTTTTCCTTTTCATATATATATATATATATTTGTGTTTGTAAGATGTGTGATCTTTCTCTGCTACTTTTTGTACGTGTTTATTGAACCTTTGAAGAACAAACTATGGAGGGATTTTCTCAGTTATGTTTTATGCATGAAGTGAGAAAAGAAATTCCAGCAATATTTTGATAATGGCTTTCATTGAGGAATAGGAGTAAATAATAAACACATAACGTACGATGCCGTTTTGGTCTACTGTACTTAACTTGAAAAGTGATAAAAGGGAAATTGGAATAAAATCTTCTCATTAATTTTCTTCTTATATTCTCTTCAGAGTTACCTAATTTTTCTGAGAGCTTTTAAAGCGACTCACTTGAATTGATTCCCAATGAAATTTTCCTTCCATACTGGATTATGGTAATTAATTATAAAATTGAGCTTAACCTTTCTAGGCTGTCAATACCTAAGGACAAATGTCACAACTAACAAAGGCCAGGAGAGATTACATCTGAGTCTTGGGGGGATTGTTGGGGAGGAAAGGAGCTGATCTTACTTTGTTTTTGCTTTAGAGATGATCACCACTTCTCTTTTCTGCTGGGTAAAATATATTTTCAATTTGAACAAAACTGCTTTAAAAAATCCTAACAAAACAGGCAAACTTATTGACTTAAAAGATTGTACACGTGGAGATAAACTGTGTACTTTGATAGCTGGATCAGTGTATACAATTTTAAAAGCCAGTGAGAGTAGAAAAGCACATAATTGTAATATATGGTGAAAATTTGTTATATACAGGCTGCCTAGAATTCTCAAAATAATTGATATCGTGTAAGGCATTCCCTTATTTTACATTTTTCCAGTAATCCTCAACTACCATCCCAGTGAACAAAACCAGTATGTGTGCGTTCATTCAGATGGAGGCTTCATGGCGTGCCCGGTTGCTTGGCTCAGCACAGATTATCTAGCTACTCTTTCTTAATGATCTTGTAGAATAAGGCCCCAAATTCTCGTTACTCATCGTTTGTGTTTTTAATTCGGGAGAAGGCCTTGTAAAATCTGATTAATTTGAGTAGCTGCTGCAGAATTTGCTCAGTCTGTGTGCCCAGCATCGATGCCCGAGGGGATGTCTCTGCTGCTGCAGCCAGAACCTGCAACAGACAACAACGTGGATTCACACAAACTTGCAACACAGCACTTTCCTCTTGTCAAGAACCAATTTCAGGGCTGTTACCACTGCTACCCCACTTCTGCTGAAGGCTCATCTTTCTCTCTATATGTAGTAGCCTGGAAACTTGACCTTCTTAGCTAAAAAGGAAAAAAGATGAGTTCTGGAATAGGTGAACAGAATCCTTAAGTAACACTTCTGCTAAGGGCATCCAGGAGTAATTCTTGGCCTTGTGACACCTCAGGTGGGACCCTTAGAAGTATATAAGAGGAAATGAATTGCAACCATGTAAATTATTCTTCTATAAATTCTACGCTCTTGAAACCTGCCCCTTTTTGACTTGCAGCTTGTGTGAGCTGGCATCCTATGCAATACTGAAAATCCCTGACTAATTAATTCTGCTTCTCCCCATACACCCCTTCTTATGTAAAATGCCAGTGCATTTCTGAGTTTGGGATGGGATTCTTGGGACTGTGAATGGGCTACTAGTCCAGCTCCTGAGCTGGTTGAACCTACCACACAGTTAGGGAAGTCCTCTGAGATCTTTTTGACTACTGCTCTGTAAAGTAGAGGCAATAACCAGACATTTCCTTAAAGAAGACATCACAATTTGTGAAATTCTCTGAGGATATGTGTTCTTCAGTCAAAAAAACATGGGGATGACTTCAGCTTTGCCATTTGCACCTGCCTGTCCTCTGCTAGTTTGGCAGCTTTGTTCCTCTTCTGGGCAAATGCTGCTCTAGGAACTCTGTTCTGTGACCAAAGTATGACTGCTCGCTGTTTTTCTTTAATCCTTCCTTGACCTTCAAATAGCAGCCTAAAGTTTACAGCCCACGTTTTTAGCAAGGGAATTTATACAAGCTTTCTGGATTTACTGATTTCAAGTCGCACCTTTTCGACACCCTCAATAAGCCTGACACGTTGTCTTCCCTTTTTGTATGGGGGACACGGTCCCCAGAGGAAAATACATGAGGTCTTACGCTATAACTTGTGGTCAAGCAACTCTGTGAGCTGACATCCACATTTTTTATAGTTACCATTTGCACACCCTCCATAGACAGGGGGCATTTTCAGCAGTATCGCTTGTGACAGACCTTTTCTTGCAGTTAGGGAGGAGCAAGAAGATATTCTGAGGCTTTCTGAATGCTCAGAGCTGTTGAATGCTCGTTTCAAGACAATCTGTATCTCAATCCCTTTGGATTTTTCCATCGTTTTCCAGGCTATGCCTATAGTTTCTTGTTGTTTCCTCAGGGTGTGAGCACTTCCTTTTCCAGGGCTGTTGATTATTTCTTGCACACTTGTATCTTGGTTCCAAAACTGAACCTAGAATACTGCTGTAATTCAAATCACTTGGTTAAAGCCAGGTATTTCCAGAGGCAGCAGAGGATGCCCAGAGCCTCGCTTCTTACGGATTTAAATTCCATGCCTGAATTCTTTGATGTCCAAGTGTCAACTTCAGCAGAAGGTTTTTCTGCCCCTGAGGAATTATAACGCTGCTCTCCATGGAGGAATCTCTGGTATCTGGTAGTGATCAACTTCTCCAACTGCCAGTTTGCAGAAGATTTGTAGGAAGTTATCATAGAAGTAGGAAATTAATTTACATTAAAGTATCCGCTGTATTCCTGATGAGAGAGAGGAGAATGCTCCAGTCCCAAGTGAAATACAACACATTCCTGAGGGAAAATGAACTAATAGTCCCATAGTTTGTTTATGTATTGCTGAACCTTGCTACCAGCACGATGCTTCATTCTGCAGGAGAGAGAATATTTAGAAGGCAAAATCAAAGATTATTTGCTCTCCCCTCCTAATGATCTTTCTTACTCTCTCTCTATTACCTGTTTGAGTGCAAGATTTTGTTCAGTAAGCTATAGAGAGTGGCAATGAACAATAAGCCCTGGCTTAGGTCTTATTAGATGTGCTCCCACTCATCTTTTGAGCGTTGGAAATGAGCCTTTCGCAACGATGCTACAGTAACAGGGGACTGCATCTCACGGGGAACACACCAGTCAGCAAATCCAAACCTGATTGCCCCGGAACTTGGTGTTTCTTGCTTCCCTCCCTTCAAACCTGCAGCTGGAACCAGCAAACTGCCACTCTGGTAAGCAAGATGTTCGTGGTGCCTGTGCTGTGGAATACGGCTGCGCTGGTGCCTGCACGGCCATCAGGAATCTGGGCTGAGGGGTGTAGCTTCTCAGGGGTGCTCACTCACAGGGTGGGTTTTCACAAAGCTGAATTCACTTATAGGTTGGGGGGGGGAGGGTTGGAACTGCTGGAAAACGTGTGAGCGGTTTCATAACTCCAAGACTAATCGCTAGTAGAATTGTGCAATTTTAAATACTAAGCTTCCCATTATGGAATCAAAGAAAATGCCTGTTCTGAACTAGCAAGAAAGCTCTCCTGCTTTAGAGATAAGATTCTCTTGGTATCCAGAAGGGCATGACATTTTCCCCTTGTTTGATTATATTAGGTATATTAAATATGACCTCAATGTTTAAGGTTGCTCAAGCTGCAAGAGTTCAAAAGATCTTGAATGAGATTTTTTTTTTTTCCATTTATTTTGTTAAGCCTCTGCAATAATTGTAAATGGTCATTCTTTTACAGAACAAATAGTGAGAGGTCGAATAATCCATGTGTATATGACTCTGTATTTCATTCCAAAGGAAAGTTCACAGGAGAAGAAATGTAGCTATGGTCTTTAGAAAGAGGGATATTTCAGAAGAATCCATTGGTGTATAGGTAAAAAAGCTTTAATTCAAAGAAAAGTGTGTAGAATGTGAAACACTATTGATGACTCAGAAGATGATGAGGTGTGAGGAATACTAGTTTTCAGCTATAGGTGCTCACTGTTGCAAGGCAGACTTGATTAAATCACTATCAGAGAGCCCAGAGGAATGACCTCAGTGCCGTTATAGGTAAGGAGGGAAGATTTTCTATTGGTTTGTAATTTAAGATCAACAGTTATAAAATCAAAGACATAAATGATCATAAATGCTGCTTCCTGATTATTCCAAGCATGAAAAACTGAATTTAGGAAAAGAGCAATGTGTTTTCTGTTTCTACTAATTTTTTTGCTACATTTTATCATAGCTTTGCAGCTGATGTTTTGCAGTTCTCTTGCCTTTCACAATATTTGATACTTATTGCATCAAACTTTTGCTGTCCAGTGTCGGTAGGCAAACGTTTTATCCCATTCAAAAATAAAGAAAGAAATCACTTACTCTACACTTTCAGTTTAAGAAGGAACTTGGAAGCAGTAAGTCGCACATAGAAGGAAATAAATCTTTAAAATGCCAGTCACCTTTTTTTAGTAGCACCATTTTTCCTTTGGGTGGTGATTAGATGCACAAGCTCCTGTTAAACTGACAGTGCACTTGTCTGGTGCCCTCAGGGTGGGAGGGAAACTCTCCCTGTTCCTTACTGCTGTCAACAGACAGGTAATTTGTAGCAGTAGGTTCCAGATCTTGCAGTTCCAGAAAGCTTTATTTTTTTTTTTTTAATGGCACGCCTCATACTTTTTAATTTACGCAGCATTAACTCATTTTTCATCTACATCCTAGGTGGAAGTCGAGGATGGTTTTCTGTATGTGAGCGTTGTCGTTTTTGCTGTCAGCTCTGACTGCCAAAATTAGCTGGGAAAATGTAGCCTTTTGGTTTATTTTGCAGAAAAATACGCATTTTGATGAGATGTCAAAATTAGTCCACATGAGAGAAAAGAAAAAAAAAATAAAAAAAAATTCAGGTTTCTGTTTAACTCTTTGTGCCTCTGCACCAGTTTCCCATCACTTTTTGTTCCTTTCAGTGTCAGATGCTGTTTGACAGGGACTACCTCACCCATTTTTTCTTCCCAGTAAAACTCAGTCTGCATCTTAGCTGAGACATTTTACAGCCACTCATACTGCAAATAATACATTATTATTTGACCCTCCATCTTGCTAATGTTGCTTCCGATTAAAATGTCTGGGCAGTTGTTTAAATGCTGAAGCATTGCTGCTGTTTCTCAGGATATTAGTGAGAAGAAAAGCACTAAAAGGCCCTCACGACAAAAAAATGTGAATGTGATTTGCCCTTTCATTTAACAAACTACTTTCTTCTTAACGGAGTAGAACTGGTTAAGATTTTTTCACCGAGGAATTATTTTTTTTCATCAAATACTGTGGTTTTGTTTGATAGGCAGGGAAGTGTTAATACAGGTTAAACAGAAAACCCCAAAGTTGAGGTTTGGCATAGAAAATACCGAAACTTCTGCAATTGAAAGAGTCATTTCTATGGCAGAGCAAATACAAATCAAAAAGTGAGTGTTTTCATTTGGATGCTTAAACGATCGATTCGCAGCAAAAACGACCCCTCTAAATCTCCCTGAAACCTCTCACGGGAAAAACCAAAAGACTTGGGTTTCTTCATTGCTTATGTGTGAGAGAACCGTGCTGCTTCTCCAGACCTCTCTGCTGGTGGTTGGTAGAACTGGCTTCAAACCAGAGTGACTCCGTGTGAGGTGTGTGTGATTTGAAGACGTGAGCTGGAGTGGTGTGATGTCATCGAAGATGGATTTTGCAGAAATCTGTGCTGGGAATTTGGTCTGTGGGCTGTAGGAGACTTGGGAACCCCGGGGCACAGGAGAAGGGAGCATCCTGTGCAGGAATGTGCTCCAGCTGTGTTATACCCTCAGTCCAGCTCCGAAGGGTTCAAAAGTCGCTTTTGATTTATGTTCTCATTTGCAGGGAGTGTGGTGTTGTTTGTTTGGCTGTTTCTTTTCCTTTTCAGACATTGAGAAGGGACCGAAATAGACTCTTTTATTTCACAAAGTTGCGTTTTAAAACAATGCTGTGCTAGTCCCTGGTGAGACCAGAACAATATAGACAATGTGTGGTGCTGAGTGAGGCAGCTGGCTCCTGCTCTGCCTGCTGGAGATAGATCAGGATTAATCCAGTATGTTCTCATGCAATTGCTACAGTTTTAGGGTCTTCACAGCACATTAAACTGGACCCAGGCCGTAAGTCAGACAGCTAAAGTTGATGCCAAGTGTCGTGCCTATACAGCTGCCAACTTGACGTGTCCAATAGGCCTATTTTTTTCCAAGGAAAATGTCTTAGCTTTACGTAGCAGTAGTTTTCCTGGAGGAAATGGGCTAAGGGAGGGAAAATTGTCCTGTACTTGCGCTGACGTGTACAACGTAGAGGTGCAAAGGGGCAGAGAAAATGATTTGAAGTTGTCTGTGGTCTGAAATATTCATCAGTTAGGCAGCTGTGACTCAGTAGAGGTTTTAAAAATGCAGTAAAATGCACAGACCAGCGAGAACCCATCTCACCCTGGTTATAATGGAAAACTGAGGAAGGGATAAATTCAGTGCTGTGTGGGATGATGGATTCTGTGTGATTTAAGTCTCTGGTAGTACCATGCCCACCATAGGATTTCCTTTGTCTTCTTCTCATGTTTGCTTGAGGATTTAAGTGTAGGTGAAAACCTTACAGATTACTTATTTGTGGATTAGAAAGGGAAAAGGTTTGTCTTGCTATTGTCACTTAAAGCTGTTACAGCAAATAAACGTGGCAGGATGCAGGCTCGGTATCAGATCCAGAGTGCACAAAGGATCAACACAAGTTTGCTTTCTCCTGGCTGTGTATTAGATCCCCTTTGAGAGGCTTCAGCAAGGGCAATGAGGACAAACAGCTGAGCAATGTCAGTGTTCTGAACCCAGGTTCCAAGGCAGTGATGATTCCCAAGCCTGGAAATTCTCCTTTCTTTCTGTTTTCTCCAAGAAAAGACTTTACTGACAGTGATTTTTGGATGCTGACTTCTTTTGCTCATTTTCTTGTTTTAAGGGAACATTGTCTAGTTAAAGGCTGGAGGACTTGGGTATCTTCCAAGTCCAAGCCCCTTCAAACACCAAATAGATTCTACTCTCTATATACAGGACAGAAGATATTCCACCAAAATCTGTGTACCTCGAAACTCGGGTATGTTTCTAATCAAAAATTTGGTTTGGCAACACTTCCATCAGTCCCTGTTTCAGCCAGTTTCCAGGTTTGCTGGTATCCAGTGGCATATCCATGATGGTTGGTGTTCTGGTAGCAGTGCTCTTCACACTGCCTCCTACTTTGGTCATTCTTATGCAAGGGACAAGTTTCCAGGACCTGGAAATAAAAATCTTTTCTTTCTCTTGCCCAGACACCTTCTTTTGCAGTAAATACTGTTCACAAAGAACGAGCAGCCCTTTGGGCAATTGTAAATTGGTTTCTTCACTCAAACCCCATTTTCCTTTCCCTTCCTTTCATACAGGTTGATAAAGTGTGTGGACAGCCCAGGCAACAAGAAGGGAACCTGCCATCAGACAACATCGTGCCAGTGAAGGAGGCGGCCGAAACCCAGACATTCGTGATGGCTCACACGAGTCTGAACAATAAAAGAAGGTAACCCTAAGCAACAGTTGCTTTGAAATAAACTCTCACGATTTCTGTTCATGGTTCCTTTCACCATCGTGTTTAAACCAGAGCCACAGTTCTGCCACCTTGTCTGTGTGCTATCCAGCCACTGCCACCACCGAGAGCTACACCGGTGTCTTTGTGCTGTTACGTTTGCAGGTCTCTCCAAGAAAAGCTCGTTACAGGCCAGACTTGATGTCATTGCTTAGCACCAAGGTGTTCATTATTTCCAGAAACTTTCAGTGAAAACGATGAAAGCTTTTCCTCAACAAAATCTTGAGTCATTTCCACAGTTGAGTCTAAATTACTTAAAATATTACTGCACAAAGGGTCTTTAAGGATTGGAGCTTATTCAGGAGCAGAGGTGGGAAGTTGGAAAGGGGGTGAAAAGGAAAGATTGATAGTCCTGAAACAAAGTCAGTCCCTTATTTCACAGGGCTAGGGGGGGAGTAAGAAGATCCCTTGCAATCTCCTTTATCTGTTACATAATGGAGCAAGAGCCGAAGCATTTATATTTAAGCTTTTTGTGTCCATCTTGGCTTCTGTTCTTCAGCTGCATGCCAGTTTGGACACTAGACAGCTGAATTATTGGCCCTGGCATGAGAATCCCTGCTCCCAGATCTCCTACTTCTTCTTTCACTTTCCCTCGTGTAGCTCCTGGATTGTTTTCCTGTAAATTGTAAGTGGGGAGGGCAGGGTGTCTTTGCAATCCCACTCATGATAACGTAGTAGGTATCAGAGCTAACCAACCGTAAAAATCACAATGACATATTTCTGGCTAAAATGTTGTTCCTTGTAACACCAGTATTAATCTGGAACAACTTCAACTGAGTGAGTGGAATCGTGCTGGGCTTACACCTCTGAGAGCAGTATCTCATCTGCCCGGGGAGTCCGCGTGGGTCTGTGTGTTGGATCCGTGGGTGACAGGCAGCAATGTCAAAACTTCCATAGCCTGCATTCTGGAATTTGAGTTGGGAAGATGAGATTTTTATCCGTTTCTGGTTTAATTCTCATCTAGGCTTTCACAAACGAAACGAACACTTCTTTAGAAAATGAAAGCACTTGCAGCAAGCCAAGTTTTTTCACTGATAGTGATATTTTTCTCCCTTTTTAATTTAAAACCAAAACACAACAGTTTCTGCTAGCGCTTGGAGCTAATCAATTTTTACCATGCAAGTCAGAGAAAAGAGCATTAAGGAAATTAATACATTCAGCAGTAATCATCCAAAGAACAGTTGTAGTACAATTAATGAAATACGCTTTTAAAAGCACAACGCCCTGGGCCGTCTTCTCTATAACTCATTGGCTTTACTGGGACTTAAATGCTGGCAACCAAAAAGGCAGAATTGCCAACCTCTGCACAGGTAACCTCTTAAACAGACGAAAATTGTCTTTAATGACACAACTGCTGTGCTTTTTCAACTGAGGATCGACTCCCTCCCCTTCCCAGCCGTCTAGAATTCTTTGGATATTGGCCTTTTAAAACGTAAGACCTGTAGATGGAAAAGAAAATACACTGAAACTAATAGGCTGTAAATTAGTTTCTCAAAATTGGTCTGTGCAATGAAAATTAATTTATCAAAAAGATTTAAACGAAGGTCATCCATAGATAATTAGCATAAAACGTTACTGAATTTATTCGTGTTGGTAGGTACTGTGGAGAGCCCATGAATCAGAAATGATTGATGGAGCCGTGCCATAATTAATAAGAAGGGCAGAATATTGTTGAATTTTCCCCAACTTTCTCTAAAACACATGGTATGAAGCTTGTACTTTGCTTCTTGGAAACGATTGCGAAACAGTAAATGGAGTGAAAAACGCGATTGGCTCCATCGCTGTGTTGTTAATCATCTTATCATTTAATCACATATGATATCAATAAAAAGCAATTTGAGCTAATAAAATTTTATAACGGATGGGTGAAATCATTCCCGCGGTGGGTTGTGTAAAATGCACTTAGAGTGACAGATAACTGCTACAGGGGATCTAGATGATGAGAGTAATTACGTGGGGCTTTTTTGGCACCCTTCCTTCTGGCGATTTAAAAAAGGAAGAGCTGTAACATCAGCTGCCTGTCAGTTTAGGCACAAGGTCACACAAGGAATCAGCCCAGAGGACCTGGTCTGTGTAGTAGACACCCCTCCCAATGATCCTGAATTCAAGGGGAGCATGGAAGATGACACCTGACTTTTTAGAATAAAGAAAGAAAAAGGGAAGGAATGTGCCAGCACTCCCCGGGTAAACAGAAAAGCTGTGGCTCGTTCCCTTAATGTGTCAGAATATTCCCAAACTCAAAGAGGAACCAGAGCAGTCTGGTTAGCACATCTGTGGGAGAAGCCACAATAAAGTGGCCTCTCATCTCTTCTGTAGTACCTCCTCAGAGGTGCTCTTGAAAACCTAGAGCCAAATAGCTTATACCCACAGCTTATACCTACATCCGTGTGTTTGCTCCAAAGGCATTCTTCTATCTTTGCAAGGCCAGTTGCAAAATCAAGCTCCTTTTCCCGAGAGTCTGAGAACCTCTGGTTTCAGCTGTGCAGTAGAGCCAGTGGAAAAGTGGGACTGTTAAAGATGACGTCCCTTTGCACGCCTGGTCTTTCTTCTGGGGGGTGTGTTTTGGGTCTGGCTGGAGGCAGTTCTCACCCCTCCGCTCATCTGCACGGCATGTTCCTGCGTGGGCTCTGAATTCACGGCACGGCCGGATCCCCTTTTGTGTAGCTGAACCCTTTTCTGCTGCTCTTACTCTCATGGGTTCCAGGGATATTTCCCCGTCTGTCTTTATTTTCCTCTGCATTCCATTCCTGCGTATTTTTTGTTATGCAACACCAAGTGTCAGGGACGATAGTGTAAGGAGCTGAAATTTGAATAAACGTTCCATGATTTTGTAGGAAACCTTTTCCTCTGGTTAAGCTGAAAAGTAATTTGATTAGTAATTTTTTAGATTTATTTTTTTTTTTGCATTACACGACCATATTCAGGGATTAACTGAAACTGGCAGGATTGCTGCTGCAGTCAGTTTTTAGTAGGGAGGTTACTCTAACATGCAGTAGAGATGACAAGAAAATGGAAACCATATGATGGTACGGGGAACGTACGGGGCATGCACAGAATCAGTAAATTGGAATGGTATTGCTGAGTTCAGCACAAAGTACTGTTCTGGTCAGGGTCTGGACTCCTAGCAAAGTTGAATACCTGCCTTTTAGCGTGTCTGCTGCGTGTAGTATTGCAGACCACTAAACACTGGCTGGTCACAGAGCTGTGTACAGAACTATGCTACGCCTAGCAAAGAACTAGAGCGTGATACTAGGTCCTTAATTGGAGGAGGCAGGCTTTGAATTGATATTTTGCTGGGATTTCTTTGTTATGCTGTGGGCTTTCGGATCTTTTATACATCTTAAAGAATTTTGAGGGTTTGGGGGAATGTTTGAAGTCAATGGCATCTACTTTATTTAAAATTAGCTGTCTATTGGGTCAGGCGTAACGTGTTAACATTAAAATTTGAGTATTAAACTGCTAGTACAACACAGTTTATTAATGCCAGGCGCAAATTAACTTACTGTGGAAATGAATCAAACATTTCTGACGTAGTGGCCGAGGCAGAAGTTTCAGCAGGGCCAGATTTTCCCAGTTGCAAACTCTTATTGCCTTTTTGGTCTGGCTGTGTTGGAATCGCTGCTGCAGCCAGGACAGGGGACACTCCCCTGTTGAGCAGCACTGGTCCACCCTCTCCTCGAGGCCACCGCTGCTGTCAGTTCCCAGAAACCACAATGGCAAAGCCACCTCTGGGTGTCCTCAGAGCTGCTGGAGATGATGCTGGCTCTCTCCAGTCAGAGTTAATTGGATTGACAAGTATCCTTGAACCTATTTGCCGGGCGTCCGTCACTCCAGCTCTTCCTATTACTTTCTACATGAGAGCGTGGCGATAAGAAAGAGCAGAATCTGGTATCAAATCATGTAAGTGGAAAATTGCATCGTGATGCTAATGTGAAATACAAGGTTTAATGTTAATTAAGGGACCTCGGGATACCAGGTCCACAAAATACATTTGCACCAGGTAACTACCAGAGTTACTTCCACAGGTTTTCCTCCAATATAACCCCAGAGTCTGTGTCTCCTGTTTTGCAAAGCTGGATATATATTTTCTTTTTCCGTGGTGCAATCTGGCCAGAACTGAGCAGCAAAAAAAAATATCAGTATTCACATTATTAACAGACAGCAAATTGCTCATTGTAGCAGAAAATGAATGCTACTCCTTGGTATCCCCCCTTCCCGTGGTGCGTATTCTAAACTGTTTGCCATTGTTTCCTTGTATAGCCTGATATATTTACAGTTCTTCCATTTGGTATCAGTTATAGTTCATTTAAGTAGCACTGAATTTATTTTCAGCTTTTTGCTGTGCGTGCTGCATTTGTAATTGTGTTCTTTGAAAACGATTGGGAGAAACAATCTCTCTTGTATTTTTATTTTTTTTCAGTATCGCATTGACATTTTTAATTGCATCTATACCTTGAAAAAAACCTCATGACAGTTTTCCTCCTTGTTTGATTTCTTATATTATCCTGTGCATGTGCTTGATGAGCTTTCTTTCAAATAATTTTTACTTTTCTCTTTTGTTTCTCATTTCTTTTCCTCATTTGCCTGAATTCCTGCTTCTCCCTTCCTCCCCAACCTCTCCTGATTGATGCTTATTCTCCCCGGCCTATTCCAGTTCTCTGCCTCTGAAAGCTTCAAAGAATGACAAATCAAGAAGTTTGAAAAAAATCTCTCGGTAAGAATGAAAACAAAGTGACATCCTTTGTTGTCTCTACCTGTAGCTCGTCTCCAGCGGAGGTTGATGTTTCAGCTGTAACCTAGGAATTGGTGTACTTTTGATTACTGCTTTTATACTGTGGGGCATTGGGAAGCTGTGCGCTTTTTACCTCCTGTTTTTAGTTTTATGCTGATGAAAAGTCAATATTTTGCAGTTGTTAAGACTTTCGGCCTTTGCTAAGATGCTACTTTAAAGTGTCAGAGCTGCGCTCTGCTGAAAATGCAAAGGAGTTTAAGCTTCTTGGGGGGAGCTAAGACAAGCTTTAGACTCTTAAAGGGGCGTTCTTTTCCTCCTTCAAAGAAAACTCTATTTTTAGAACCATAAAATCTTTAGCATCTGTGTCACCTTCAGTCACTGATACTCTTTGGCTGGTTTTTGTCAGGTAGGGGTCTTCTGTGTGGGCCTAGCTTTGCTGCACAAACGCTTTAGACCTCACATTCATCAGTTAATAGTTGAGAGGTAGAAATACTTGTTTCCCTCATTGTTAAGCCCCCAAAATTCTGGCTTTTTTGTCTTTCGCTTCAAACGACAGCTTTCCTGCTTTGTTAGGTAAGTCAGCTCCTTGGGACCATGTGATGAGTAATTTATCTAGAGCAGGATTTCATCGCGCGTAAGATGAACGGGATGGTTCCACTCTTTGGAGGAAGCATAAAGACATTTGTGGGGAGAGTTGCCCGCTGCTTAAACCGTGTCGGGGTACACACCTACCAGTGGGATCGTGTAGAGCACCCGTTCCTCCCCAAAGAATAATAAATCCTGACTGGTTTTGTGCCAAGCTCCATCCAGCTGTATCCCCAGTGCCCCCTTACAGCCTGCCGGGCAGAAACGTTATAAACCAGCATGAGTTCTTTGGCCTTCCCAGTGTGGCTGTCGAGGGACTGCTGAGACGAGCAGGTGGCTCTAACTCAGCTTTTGTGTCCTGGGTCTTGTTTTTGATATCTTTGACATCTTAGGCCACACAGGAGCTTCTAAAGCTGTGGAGCTAGGTTAATAGCTCATTCTGAAATTCTCAATTTTGTACCGAATTGACATTTGTTTTGTTACAGTTTATTTTTATGACTGCCTGAGCCAGATACATATATTACAGGTCTAATCAGGTTATAAAAGAGGCAGCAGTTTGCCCATAAGGCATTTTTCTACATGCACAGGATCAGAAACGAGCTGTTTGTACTGGCCAGGAGTTTTGGTTATTTGCCAAAGTATCAGGCACAGCCTCCTCTTAAAAGGTGAGGTGCCAGATATGATGAGAGAGGAATGTCTTTCTAATAAGAATGTGACGTGGATACTGATGATGGGGAGAAATTGGCCCCACCACATCTCAAGGAGATGACTCGTGATTCGTGTGTAGGGTATTTGTAGTGTATGGCAGGTTTTGTGATGGGATGTTAGCTTTAGGAAGCCTTTTCCACCCGGGAGATTGTCGACAATGTTCTTAATTCATCTCATACATGTGCAGGAAATGGAGAAATATTGACTTCCAGTAACAGAAAAAGCCTCCTCTTTTAATGATGTTTTCTCATTATTTTTTTAATCTGTTTATACAGAGATAATAGGTGTTAAGGCAACTTGTTAAAACCACCCTGTGTACGTACATATGTGTATTAACACTAGACTAAGACTGGATGATACGTAGAAATACACTAGAAATAGAAATTAATCAACTTGGGTAACTTAATTTCTTAGCCTGGAGGGTTGATGGGGGCTTGAACCATAAATGTTCTGTTGTTAAATGTGTTCTTCCTGCGTTACAGAGAGTTCATCAGTTACATGAAGCGATCCCGAACCTTTTATGCCTCTATAGCAGAAAGGCTGTGTGATGGAGACCTGGTGATGAGAGACAGCTCAACCTGCTGGAATGGAGAGGATGTTGTAGAAAGGTAAAGTTACAAGTAAAAATTTTCCCTCGTGGTGAAAAAAAGGTGACTTCATAGCCTTCTGATTGTTCAGGATTGTTCTGAGATGCTTTTGTCATAAGTTTCTCCTTTATAATGAACTAGATGTTTAATTGAGCAAGGGTTTTGCTAAAATGAAAGGTTGTTAATGCTGAGTTTTAGATACCTGTATGAAATATAGTTGAATGCTTTCTTGAAGGGCTGTATTGTAAAGTCCCTTTCTTTCACCTTAGAGACACAGCTCTTGGTCTGTAGAGAGATGTTAACCTCAAAAGCTCAGTGAGCAACCGATACGAATACCCCTTCCAGTCTGCTGTTCATAGGCTCATTAGTGCAGTGTTGAACATCATGTTTGCTTATCATTAGAAAATATGTAGCTCTTCCTACAAAGGTGTCAGAAAAATACAGTGACAAAAGCATTATGGTTTTAAAGGATTTTGCTGGCATTTCTTTTCAGAGTTTCTGACATGACACTTTGAATAGCAACTGGTTTTGGAATTGCCCAGCAGCCTTACTAGAGCTTGTTCTGCAGGAATTTTTATAAAGTAATAAATAAATGCACCATTTTATGTTGGCGGAGCAACTATAAGCTCTGTAGGGTGAAAAGATCTTTCTAGTTTGTCAGCTGAGTCTGAGAGACCTGGGGCTGTTTAGCCTGGAAAAGAGAAGACAGAGAGGATGTTATTAAAGTTTATAAATATCTGAAGGGTGGGTGTCAAGTAGAAGGGACCAGTTTCTTTTCAGTGGTGATAGGACGAGAGGTGATGGTCACAAGGTGAAACACAGGAAGTTCCACCTCAACATGAGGAAAAACTTCTTCTGTGAGAGGGACAGAGCCTGGCCCAGGCTGCCCAGAGAGGTTGTGGA
>WTSP01023195.1:74248-85293 GCA_025331215.1 Actenoides lindsayi | reverse complement strand
GCCCTGGGTGACCCTGCTCTGGCAGGGGGGTTGGACTCGATGATCTTCAGAGGTCCCTTCCAACCCCTACCATTCTATGATGTTTTTCCCTCTGTATTTTATCAGTATTTCCATTCACCCTTTAGAATCCAAACTGGAACATAAACCCACAGCCTCCACGAGCTAAACCTGTTTGTATCATTTCTCTTACTCGGTATAACGTGAGGCAACATTGCCCTGAGGAGAAGAAGAAGTGTTCAGAATACAACTGTATCTGTTACTATCGCTGTCAAAGTGTACATCAGTTTGTGTAGCATGAGCTGGTTGGAAGGGTGCCAGGGAATGCTTTCCAGAAAATGTCTTTTTCTCGAAGCCGAGACGTTCCGTGGGATTGTGTTGGCTTTTGTGATGTTGCTTTTTGAAGGGAGTTTTGTGATCTGGGGAAAGATAGCTTTGAAAAGATGAAGCTCTAACGTTCTGTTTTCCTGCTTTAAGACAGTTTTCGTGATTGAAAATTGTTTTGTAGGAACTCCTGGAATAATTCCAGTGTGGAACACAGAGAAGTCTTAACAGTTACAGGCTGTCCAGTTAAAGGAGGCTCTGCTCCCCCCCCCCACCCCCCAACTCTGCTTAACAATTCAATGTTTCAATGTATATTGGCATTACAAATTAATTGTAGAAACATACATTTGAAGATTTTTGGCAACAGCGCAGTATTCAAAATATGAATGTGTAGTGATGGAAATGCTGATTGACATTTTTACTGTGAAAGTAATGGAGAGGAAGTGGGGAGAATTTCAGCGTTTCTGAGCAGTGTTTCTGTTTTGGAGCCCTTCTTGCTGGTGATGTGTTGCTGGATAGATAGTGAGCATCCAGAACAAAAACACCTTTCTGACCAAGATAAAACCGAGAAAAGCAAAAGAAAGAAAAATATTTTCTATACCAACTCTCTGGAAAAAAAATTAAATAAAAATTCAAGTTTAACTTTGTCTTTTTTTTTTTTAATAAAGCCACTTAAACTGCTGATATACATGTCTTAGAAAAGCAGGAAGAGGAAGGCTGTTGTTTTTTTCCTTTGCCAGTCTGAACTTCCCTAGCGCTGGAGACATGTGGAAAAGTTTCAGGTTTGAAGAGAGTGGGATGCTGGCGAAAGTAGCAGGGAAAAGACTAATAAAACCCCTCGTATTTTGAATTAAAAGTAAAAATAAAGGGTGAAAACCCAAACCTAAACCCCATCAATAATACCAACAGCAAAAAAACCACCCAAGAAACCACTGAACTGTGACATATACATATGTAGTTAACATATTATTTTGGCAAATTAGAAAATAAAAGTTTAAATTGACAACCATATATATATATATTTTGGTCAGGTCTGTCGTGTTATTGATTACTTTAAAAGGAGGAGCCTTTCTGGGCAGGCTGCACCATCAGCAGTGCTACACAGCAGCACAAACGTGGTGCCTGCTTGTTGGCAAGTTTTATTCCTTTCATCATCTATTTTCTAGGCTGGACTTGTCACCAGTCCTCCCCACGTGAGAAATAAACCTGTCCTGGTGATGCCTGAAGATGCATTTCTCTTTTCTCTCTCTTCTTTCCCAGGAGGCCAGAGGATTAAATATTGGTGGTAGTAAACAGCTCCGGACTCAAAATAGAGCTTTATTCTTAACTCTGTATCAGAAAATAGGTCACCCCAATTAATCTGGTGGATCTCCTGTGAACCTGAGCTTAAGGTTACTTGGGCTGCTGAACTGGCAGAAGTTGTAGTTCCCGTTTCCTCGATGCTTCTTGCTTTTTGAAAGCTGAGTGCTAATTATGCTGCATGCTGCTTGGCATTCAAGCTCTTTAGGAGAAACAAACTCAACCTTTAAAACCAGTTTGCCACACAAATGCAGCCTGAAACAATATGAAATTATGACTCCGAACCAGGGATCGTGCTTTCAGGTAGTAGAGAGGCACTGGAGGTCTGTCAGAGGATCTGATAAACAGGGTTCTTACTGTACTTCTTTATTTTTATTGTCATTCTCTGGATTGGGTTTTATCATGCTACCATGTCAAATGTTTTCCCTTTTAAGGAGAGAGCACTTGCAGTTACTTTGATATACTCTTAAAATGCTCACCATTTCTGGTGTGATGTTCCAGTAAGGAAAAACCAGCTTGAGCCTTACTGTAGGAAAATGTGAGCAGGTAATGAAGAAGAAAATTGAGTATCTGACTTTGTTATTAGCAGTGGTGAGTGCTTGGGATCTCTGTAATGAAGTCCCTTTTCCTCAGGTGCTGGAATACACTTTTAAGCTCTATTTCCAGTACACAATAGGCATGGATCTTCAGAGGAAGGGATGTTGCTGCTAGCCCAATGCTCACGCTTATCATTCTACTTCAGACTAACTCTGGTGCATTCTTGGGGACTGAATGCCAAGAACAGTTTCACTGGAAAAGTTTCGTTACTTTCATTGGAAGAAAAGATTGGTTCTGAGCCTGCTCTGCAATTTAAGTTGGAGTGCAAGAAATGGTGATTTAACTGAAATATATAGACCTGACCAGAACTAACATGATAATGTAGACACATCTGATGGTCACCTGGCTACCTCCAGTTGAAGTAGGGTCTGAAACTTTAACTGCCTCAAATAATATGTACTTAGAGGCTGTGATTATCACCTGTATAAAGGAGGTTGTTAAGAAAAGACGATAGCAATGCAATCTATTGATGCAGTTTGTCTATGGTGTCAGTTTTGGTAGCACACTGGCCCTGGCAGTGAGGTGGTTTGATGCTTCTGAGCTCTTGAACTGGGCTGGCTCACAGGTTTGCTGTTTTTTGAAGGGCTGAGCAGAAATGTCTGGTCCCAGAGCTGAGTCAGCCTGCCTGTGTGAATGTGTGAAACCTAATGAGATCACAGCAGGTACTGGCGTTGCTGCAGATGGTAACCTGAATCCAGGCTCTTGGCTACATTGGATGCTATATTTTCCATTTTCAAAAAAAAGCCTCATGTTAGAACAGTGTCAGCCTTTGGGTTGACTCTGAAAAAGAAAGCTTTCAAAAGTTTGGCAGAGAAATTGTTCCTCGGAAGAAAGAAGTCTGAATCACAACCAGGATGTGTAGCAGCTTCACGTGACTTTCCCTAAGCAAAGGGTCATGGCACTTCTAGGTCAGTGAGACATTTTACAAGTTACACTTGCACTGTAAATAAAAGGGTGTGTTCTGTAAGAATAGCATTGGGAAGTCCAGGTCTTAAAGAGCAATGCCTTGCTTCAGACCAAAATATCTATTATGCTAATTGCATTTAAGTGAGAGATTGCTAAGTCTCTGCTATTCACAGTGAAGTTTGAAACGGTTTCTCATGTTGTATATCCACCACAGGAGGAGAGTAACAGTGGTAATGTTTGCCTAGATTATAAATTAAAACACAAATAAACCTGAAAAGCTTATTCCCCTGCCAGGTTTTTGCATGTACATGTTTGAAAACAGGTACATTTCAACCACTGAGCCATCTGGTTCTGTGGTCAGCTCCTTATCGTACCACGTTTAATAAGCAGACTGTATCAGCTCGATTTCTCGGAGTGCTTTTGAGAAAAGCAAGCTTCCAGCCTCTTGGTTTTTATTTTTTTTTTCTTTCAGGCAAGACGAGGAAGTGCTGAAATGTAGTTACAAGTGCAAACAAGTTGTGTGCTAGTGACTTCGAAGCACATCTTTTTCTTCCATAGTCTTAGCTCCTCTGCAGCCCCATTTCACCGTTTGGGGTAACACCATTTTTTTTTTAAATTGAAAAACAAACCCAGGTTGTCTCCCTATTGCAATATGACCATATGCAAAACATTTTCTAATATGGAAATACTGGAAAAGGAGAGAAAAGATTTTCTCCCTGTTTTCTCATTTGTAGCAACTAAAGCATCTGCGGACACTTGACTGGTTGTCCCATCAAGTCATCAGGAATTGCTCTCATCATTTTTACTCTTAACTAAAGATTTGTGCATATATGTGGTATCTCTAACCAGGAATTAGAACTAGCATTATAAAGAACAGCTCTAAGTATGCTTTAAGCCAATGTAATATTTGTTGTTTTCCTGTCTACCCATTTCCTCATCTGTCAGGCTTCATGCTTGTTGAGCTACAGACATTTCTGTTGGAATCTATATATCAAAGTTAGATCAGAAGATCCAGCTTAGTGTTATTTGGAAAGGGGAAGGAAAAACATTGGTGAAAATTACTCTAGGGAATTTTGTGTTTGTTGCCTCTCAAGAGGAAATTTCCTGAGTTTCCAAATGAAATAATCATTTTCTTATTGCCAGTTAGAAACAGTCTTACTGGCAGTAGAAGAAGTAGAAAGATTCTGCTGGTGAAACCCAGCTTTCTGTTGCATGGGTACAGATCCTATCATCATTTCAGGTGTGTCTGGCTGGATTTTATCTGGAAGGAGCTTCTCTGAAACTTTGCTATTGCATTAAAAAATTGGAGACAGGCAAAAGCCTTTGTTCTCATTTCTCCAAATCTGCCTTGGTTTTTGTAGTGCCCTGAGGAGTTAAAAACATGTTTGGGTCACTGAAGTCTACAGGTTTGACATGTAGAACCCTGATTTGGCCAGGGAGCCAGGGGAGGAGATTCTCCCACAACTGCTTTTCAGATTGGAATCACTTTCTCAGGAAATTTCAAGTGTAACGTTTTGGGCTTAAAAACTTGCATATAAAAATGGCTTTTAAACCAGATTACTGGGAATAGGAGAGAAGGATGTTTTGTAACACCCGGTGGGAACCCACATTTCTTTCCCTTCCTTCTCTCCTTCTTTCCTTTCCTTGTTTTTCTTGGAATTTTGCATTAAGTGGAGGGATTAGGGGACACCTGTCCGTAGGCTTGAGCAGATCATGCCATGGGTTGTCAGGCTCTCAGGGGCTGTGCAAGCTGGCTGAGAAAGGAAGTGGCAAATCACAGTGACTTCCTTTTCTCAAAATATTTTCCTTTGGAGACTTTCAGTTTTTATGAGTTTAGCACTTTTGTTGTCCCCTTTCTCGTTTCCTTAGGCTCTAGCAAGCAGCCATCTGGATATGGAAATCAGAGAGAATCATTTAGCCTTAGTACACTTAAAAACCATTAAGCTACTGGTTTTCTTGTGCCACCAGTGTACACTGTTTCTGGAGATATACTTGTTAATCTAAGTTGTACAGTGCTATGCATTTTTTTCAGTATTTTGCAGGTTTTAGGGTATTTTCTAGGACTTGCAGTGATTTTGTTTGTGGTTTTGGGTTTTTTTTTTTTGTTTGTTTGTTTTGTTTTTACATCATTTGTGGGGGTTTTGTTTGTTTTTTAAAATCTTGTAGAATAAGCTGAATACACCGTGTTGGAAGTGACTGTGGAAGACATACATTTGCCTGGCACAGAGCTTTGACAGGCTTTGAATGGCATATTATGTGCCCTTCTCTCAGGGCACGTGAGTGAGTGTTAAAGTTCACTGCTAGGTAAGCATGTAAATGTTAATAAGGCTGCTAATTACCTCCTGCACAACCCCAATCAACCATAGGGAGGAGAGGTGGCAGCAGTTACTGGATACCAATTGCTACATTTGAACTCATTGTGTGACCAGGACACCCCAGTTTGGGGACTCAGGTGGCAAGCAGGTTGTACCAGGAGAAGAATAAAAGATGCATAAGATTGGTGCAGTTACAGTTGGAACCTTTATTTCAATACTGCAGACCTCTGAAGTCTAGGCCCCAGGCAGGTTATGATGAGCACAGCTGAAGGGAGTATGGAAACCAAAGATAAAGATAACTCAATGTTTTCCCTATTTGAGCCCAGTTGAGGTCTGCTGTCAGGCAGCTGTCTGTGTGAGTCACACATCCTGGTGAACTCGAACTTGACGACACAGGTTTCAATTTGCTCCACGTTCTTCTCGTGTCTGTCTCGTAAAATGAAGAGTGGCTGCTCTGAGAACAGTGTGTAGATTGTACGCGCAGGTCTGTGATGCATTTAAGGAGAGAACGTGATAATTTGCTGTCGGTAAAGCTTGTCCTTTCATCTGAGGAAGCAAAAATCTGGAGCTGGGCTGGTTGGGAGGAAAACATTCTCTTTCTCTGGGCTATTTCGGGCCTTGGGGGGTATTGTGTTCTGCTCTCTGAACTGGTCTCTTCCCTGCTCCTGAAGGCAAATCAGTGAAAAAAAGCAGCCAAGGACAACAGTGGGCCCTTTTCTTCCAGTTTACTTCTTTATTTTTTCGAATGGGAAAACAGCCCCTGCCTTTTTTGTCACTGAAAGACAGGCGTTTTGCAGAAGGCAGAAGGGTTTCACACAGAAACTGTTTATCTTTCTGTTGTAAACACGCATCGTTTTATCTGCCCTACAAAATACATCCATGTGAGCTTGGTCAGCGAATAGAAAGCTGACTCTAGGCTGTGCTGTGCCACAATACAAAGGGAGAAGAGGAGCTGTAGGGACATCAATCAAGTAGTGTAGATAGGGGGTATTATGGAGGTCATCTGTGTTTAAAAAGAGGTGATGTAAAGAGAGTGGTATATAGCCCAGCGATGCTGGGAAGAAAAGAGCTGAGGAGGTGCTGAGCTGAGGAGTAATCTTTGCTGAGATGTCCTGTTCCAGAGCTTCCCCCATCAGGCAGCAAAGACCAATCGATCTGTGTCAGCAGCAGCACAGCAGGAATGGCACAGAGGCCTCATTCACTCCTGTGGAATACTCGGGATAGATGCCTCATTGCTGAGAAGGGGGTTTCTAGAATTAAGAGCTTTGGGATCAGCCGTGAAGAAGGATGGAATAGTCAGTATGTTTAATGTGTCGATTCTACTCGTTCCTGCTTTATTGGAGAGCATTTTGCAAATGACAGTACGGTCCAATGAGTTCCAGATAGATGTCCTTAGAAACACGGTGCCCTTCAGCTTGGAAAGGGAGCTCAGCAGGTCTCTGGTCCAACCTTCTGCTCAAAGCAGGGACTGCTGTGAGATCCAGTCAGGTTCCTCAGGGCTTTAGACAGTCTGCTCTTGAAAACCTCCAGTGCAGGAGACAGCATGAGCTCTCTGGGGGACTTGTTCCTCTTCTTGACTGTCGTTGCACTGTGGAAATTTTCCCTTGTATCCAGTCAGAACCTCTCTAATTTCTAATTTTACCTGTTGTTTCTCGTCCTCTCACCATGCACCATAGTGTGTGTGTGTGAACCTGCTGCTCTTGAAGGCCGTGCTGACAGCAAACCAACAAACATCCAGCACTTAGCAGACTCTTAATAGCCATCAGATGCATCGAGAGATGCAGCAACTTGCATTATTTTCTGTTTTTATAAGGTGAGAGACTTAGCCGATGGTGGGAAGAAGCAGTTTTGGTTTAAACACAGGGCATTCCTCACCCCCAGTCACTAACCCGTCGTACTCAGGTAAAATAAATGCCATCTGAATGGTGCCACCACAGAGGACTCTACTAGTTTGTAAAAGATGCTCACAAACTCTATTTAACTGAGAAAACTTAGGGCTATGATGAAAGAAATGCCTCAGTAAGGAGATAATATTTGTCCTTCTTATTTCTAGTGAGAATAGCAAGTATAAATAAGAATAAATTCTATTTCAGTTCAGTTTCAGAGAGGATTTCTTAAAGAGTTGTTAGGCAGCTTGCAGTTATGAACAGGAAGCGTGATCCCAATGAATTTATGATGTATTGTGAAAGTGAAGCTGTTTCATTGCCTTTCACCAGCACTAGCAAACAGAAAAATAATTGGCCGGCGTTGGATGTTTCGTACGTATATAATCCATATGAAGCGATTTGTTATGAAAAGGAAGCACACAAATGGAAGCAACAAGCTGTGTTCAATCTGCCGGAGTTATTAAAACGCCATATAATAACGCCTCGATGGTTTTTCTTCTGCAAGATCACAGAGGCCAACTTAGTAAGCTGATACTAATTGAAGGAATTGCACGTTTAGTGCCAGAAAGGACGTCACTAAAACATCCCCCGGGGGTTATGGGAGTATACATATGTAGAAAGGAATGTCCTCTGTGGTGATTTGAGATTAGTGCCATGGTAGGATCCTGTGGTTAGATTACTCTTCTGCTTCGAGTTCTGACTGTATAAAAATCATGAGCTGTTAAATCTGTAATCACAAGGGAGAGGAGAAGGGACTCTCTTTCTACCAGTGAGCAGACGTGTTATAATGCCACTTAAAAAGAGAGCAGAAGGCTGCCTTTGTTTGATGACAGTCTCATTCTAGCTAAAACACAGAACCGGGGGGAAGAGTGGATTTAGGAAAACTGCTGCCCACTCTTAGAATTGTACCCAGTGAATTTCAGTGCTGTAAATACTTTCTGAACACACACGGATGACAAGAAGGGGCAATTTTCTCCAAAGCTCTGACACATCACCAGCCTTCTCCAACTGTTGAAATTACTTTACTGTGGTAGTCAATGGTAAACTATAGTTATTTTTCTCCACAATTTGGAAAGATGTATTTACTGCTCCAGTCTTTCAGACATTTTCAGACACAGGCTTGCAGCCCCAGTTTCCTGTTCAGCCAAAAGGATACCTGCTGGGGTTTGGGGACCATCTCCAGTGCTGCCTTAAACAGACTGGATACATAGCTGAAAAGTAGGTGGTCATGAAATACCTGCTGGTGAGTAAGGTACCTCCTCGACTGGAAAAGAGCCATCCAGATCAAAGAGAGTATGTTCTACAGTTGCTGCACTGCGTAGTGGGACTTGATACCTTTTGAATTCCAGAGAGAACTTTTTAAAAATGAAAGATTGCCCCTAAAGAACCCTTCACAGCTCTGTTGCTGCAACCAGTGGGTGTAGCTTTGGGAGCTCAGTTGTTGCTGTGTCCGTAAGCAGCGTGGATACGAGCCACAACACCCTGAAGTATAGGCTGGATCAAAGCCATATGCTGAAAACAGGTATTGTTTTACACACTGCATCTAAATACAGCCTTCCTCCTTATGCTATAAAAGAAACTTCTACGAGCGTACATAATTAACTTTAGTAGCAAGCCCTTCCTTCTTTTCCCTTCTGTTGCACACACCAGCCACCCAGGGGAAGGAATGATTGTATACGTGCCCCTATACATCCATAGCATTGTATTAAAGCTGCTTCTTGTGGTGCTTCAGTGCATATATTTAAGGATTTGCTGCTAAGTAGTAGAATCCTGGCTAAATGAGGGAAGAATTATTTGCTCCTGGATTGTATGACTTCTGAAAATCAATATTTGGGTTTGCAGATGTGAACTGAGTTCCCATTGTTGAGGGAAGATTTGTTAGTTCAGTCAGAAACATGAATTTTTTTATGGCTTTGACTAGAAAACGTGTTTTCTGGTGAGGCTTCCTATATACTCTTTAAATTCCTTCCCTCCTCACCACGAATTTTAAAAAGGTCGAGGCATTTCTTCACCATGACCCACGCTGAAAAAGTGGCTGAAGTGCCAGAAGACAGTGATGTTTGTACATGATAGTGGCCCCATCAGTACCTGTGACAGACCGTTTGGCTGGATGTCATCTGCCCTGAGCTTTGTAATTTAAACTGATAACCTATGTGCTAAAGGAATGATTGGGTTTTTCGTGTGTTTGTTTTGAGTGTGGGTTTTTTGGTTTGTTTTTGTTGGGGTTTTTTTATGTGATGACAAAGAAAAGACAATTTAAAGGACTTCAGTCCTGGAAACAATTAATAGATTGATCTCAGAGCAGAGATTTCATTACATGTAATCATATGTTAGCTGTTGGGAGATAATTTAACACTGGAAAGGAGCAACATGTTGAATTATCCAGCACCAACTACGGGTGAGGAGTGAAAGTCAGGAGGCGAGTTTTGTACTAAGGTAGAGAAAGAAAAAGAGAAAGCCAGTGGCAAGCATGCAAGTTTTTCATGTGGCACAAAAAGAGCACAGGAAGCCTGATTCAGAACACGAGTTACTGACCATCCGAGGTCTCTCTGTGAATTTTCATAGAATGGTTTGTGCTTCTCACTTCTCTTGGCCTGGACTGCTGTGGAGCTTGGACAATTGAGAGCTCATTGCTAAACTTCATGCCTGTTGATCATGACCTCTTAGAATCATCCAGTTATTATGGTTGGAAAGGACCTCCAGGATCATCAAGTCCAACCTTCATCCCAACATTTCCCTAACCACTAGACCATCATGGTAGACAGCAGGCCATTCTGGTGCCCTGCCTGTGTTTGGGGTCACTTAAGGAACTCCCTTGGCAGCTTCACTAAACAGTTTCCAGCTCAGCTTTGGGAAACAGGTGAGAAGCTACCTCCAATATTTCGGTGCTTGTCTTTAAAGCTTCGGCTTTCTGCTTTTTGTTTAAAAATTGTATTTAGGCTTGAGTGCCTGTGCCTAGTGTAGGGGTAAAAAGCATCACCCCGATGTGGTGAATGCAGTTGGACTCACAGTGACTCCCTGCCCACTGCTAGTTAAGTATGACCCGTTTCTTGGAAACTGTCCTCCTCATGTTGATGGCTCAAGCCAGGATTTGAGAAACATTTCTGTAAACAAAAATAGGAATTTGACTTGTGAAAGCCTCTTTTCCACATCGTGGCATTAAGCATTTTTCTCTCGGGTTGAGGGAACTCGATACAAATGGTTAATAGTGAATTTCAAAGGTTCTTGTGGGACACGTGTGGATTTGGTTTCTCCTCAATGACTTACTCCTGTGGGGCAGGACTTTGAGCAGAATACTTGGAAGATTAAATCTCGTCATAGTGATGTAGGGGCAGTATTTTGCATATGCAATATGTAATGAGTTCTAATCTGATGCTATTGCAATATCTCTTGTTTTGGCAGCTTTGGGATGTTGGATGAAGGGTTAAGAGGCTTATGAGGAGCAGCTGAGGGGAACTGGGGTTGTTCAGCTTGGAGAAAAGGAGGCTCAGAGGAGACCTCACCTCACTCTCTACAACTACCTGAAAGGAGGTTGTAGTGAGGTGGGGGTCGGTCTGTTTTCTCAAGGAACAAGCAGTAGGACAAGAGAAAATGGCCTCAAGCTGCACCAGGGAAGTTTTATGTTGGACATTAGGAAAAATGTCTTCCCTGAAATGGTTGTCAAGGGCTGGCCCAGGCTGCCCAGGGCAGGGGTGGAGTCCCCATCCCTGGAAGGGTTTCA
>WTSP01023195.1:62408-74148 GCA_025331215.1 Actenoides lindsayi | reverse complement strand
AGGGGTGGAGTCCCCATCCCTGGAGGGGTTTCAAAGCCATGGAGATGTGGTGCTGAAGGACAGGGTGTAGCGGTGACCTGATGGTGCCGGGTTAACAGTTGAACTGAAAGGTCTTTTCCAACCTAAATGTTTCTATGATTCTTTATTGAGGAGTGATAAAAAAGCATGATGGGCAGGTACTCTTTCTTTTGTATGCTATTTATATCCTTCAGAAGAAGGAAAGAACAGCCCTTACTTAGAAAACTGAAACTTTCCAGTTAAAATAGTACGGTAATAATACAGTAATGTTCCAATCATTCAAACTCTTCTAACAAAAGCAATCCAGACATGGTTAAACTCTATGGAAAACATCCAAGATAAAGTTTATTTTCTTGTACAGAGTCCAAAGTAGTGATTTTCTACCCATTCTTATTAGGAAAGGTCACAGTCAAAGTCCCATTGAAACGGAGAGAGTCTTACCTGATCCCTCAGTCTGTCTCAGCCAATGATTCTTCCAGTAGGGAAGTAAAATTTGTTTTCTTTCATGTGCAATGGGTATGTCATACAGTAGTATCAACAAGAAAAAGACAGTCTTGTCTTAACCTAGAGATATTGAACTGAAAATGTATTCTTCAGAGTAACAGAACAGATATCAGTGAGAATGCTTTTAATACTGATACACAAACATTTCTCCTAAAACTACAGGGTAGAGTTGCCAGCCTGGTCCCTTTGTTGGATGAAAAGGATGGCATATGAAGTGTGTGTTTAGGCATTTCTCAGAATATTGAATGTCTGTGCTGCCCCAGAGCACACAGTTTTTCTGAGCAGTGTACAATGTAATAGAAAGACTTCTAAATTTCAAGACCAGTCCATGCAGTCTTTCTATTGCTTTGTGTGACCAGGCATTGGGTGTATCTAAAAGAATTTGCTCTAGAAATTGAAGTGGTTTGTGTAACTGTTAGAATGTAATGTGTGAGCAAATCATAGGTGTTAGCAAAATACCAGGAGGTATGCATAAAAATCCTTTGGACGTTATTTCAAGAAGAAATTGAAGATGTGAAAGTAGTAGCAGAAAAACTGTCGTAGCAGATGATGCTGTTTCTCACTCACTCTCTACTGTTCTGATACCACAAAGCCTTTCTGTGAACAGCTCGTGGTATTTGTGTTTACGCCCTTGATTCGGGGAGAGATGAACAGCAACAGCTTGAGTCAACTTGTAGAGGTCAGTAGAATTTTGCTCCATGTGGGCACGTGCTTCTGTGTCCAACTGAAGGAGATGGATGTTGAACAGAATATACTCAGCAGTTTGATCCAGGTTGTACTGGTCTAGAACAATCTTGCTGTAAATTGTCGTTTGGGTAAATTCGTCCTTCACATCATTTTTGTGTTACAGGAACTTTGTAAGTAAAGGGCAGATTAAAGTCTAGTTTCTGGTACTTTTGAGACCTGAATGCCAAACCCCATTGAAATCTCCTTTTTGCTGGTTACTGTTCCCTTTATAGGCTTGGAATGGGTACTGGCTAAATATTTTTGGTCTAGTGTAAAGTGTGTTTGATGTAATATTCAATCACAGCCAACTGGGGCAAATAGGTATAGTAAGGTGGGGTAGAATCCAGAGTGAGGGCTGGAGTCAGGGATAGGCATTTTTCTATTATTGAATTGATTTTCACTGGAAAATGTTTATTCCTCAAAATAATGAAAAAAATCTGGATTCTAACTTGGCAGGCCAAAGAATCACTTAGATCCCCAAGAAACCTGTTACCCTGGGGGGAATTTGTCACCCTCTCCTGTTGAACCAGCTCTGTGTATAAGGGATAAATGCTTTGCCATGCCAGTGAAAGGAGAAGAGAGGCAGTTGTGTAGCTCTGGCTCGAGCACTGAGCCACGATGGGGGTGGCTTTGGCAGAAAATGGTATTAATTTTTTGAAAGGTTTTACATTTTCTTAACACAGAACAGGTAAACTTTTGCAATGTTGCTATTTTTGGCAGAATGACAAAAAAACCCAAAACATATCTGCCCATTTCTATCCCAGAAATGGACCCTCCCAATAAACCAGGGTTATCTAAGCGTGTTTGCTGACTACTATTCAGGCCATGTCTTGCAATTAGAGGCAGATTTGCCTATAAGAAGCAGATCAGATGGGTAGAGACAAAGACAGTTTGACACATGTTAAATATCATTCAAAAGCAGTTGAATTTATACATTGCTTATTCCACAATCTCTCCTTGTTATTGATATAAAACCATCCTGCTGTAGCTTTCCCTGTGTACTTTCACTGACCTCCTTTCTGATTGCTTTTTAAAACAGATGACCCACCCCTTATGTTCTGAGAGTTGTCAGTTTAAAATGCAAATATTCCCATACAGCTGCAGAAAGAACCCTGTGGTGGATTTACAGAAATAAAGAAAATATGAGCTCTGCTGGAAGGATAATAAAAAGCCCAAATAAATAAAACACACATTCCTTTTAATTATGAAAGATTCCTGGTGAAATTATTTTAAGCCCAGAAGTCAGAAGAGTTTCTCTGGTGGTTTTTTAACAGGGGACTGGCATAAAATACAGATAAATGCAGCTGATGTGCAGAGTCAGAAGTTTTTTCAGGGTAAGTCCTGACTGTGTTAATGAGGTCTTTGTCTCCTGGGGAGATCTCCTCATCATCTGTGCTTTTAGTTAGAAACACAAAGTGCCCTGATTTACTAAGCCTTATATACTGCACGTGAAATAGTATGGGCTCATTGCAGCCAAAGCCACGGTGCTCAGCCTGTCTTCACCCACTAGTTCCAGTGCTGGATGGCCAGGCAGCAGCCCCAGGGAGTGGTGGGTCCTGCAGAGCAGCCAGCTGGTCCTGCCTCTGCACAGGGATCCTACAAAGCCTTGGCATGCCAGCTGGACCAAATCCCTGTCTCATTGCCATGGCTGAGCGTGCTCAAGCTCACAGAGCCTCAGAGGCTGAGCTGGATACGTTCCTGGGGGCCACCGTGCAAGAAGTACCCTGTGCTTGGGTTTTGCTAGCTGAGGAGCCAACACAACTAAGTCATTCAGACAGCCAACAGGCCCCCAGTGTGGACAGCAAGGACTCCTCACCTGGAGTACCGTGTCCAGCTCTGGAGTCCCCAACACAAGAAGGACGTGGACCTGTTGGAGTGTGTCCAGAGGAGGGTCACAAAAATGATGAGAGGGCTGGAGCACCTCTCCTGTGAAGACAGGCTGAGAGAGTTGGGGTTGTTCAGCCTGGAGAAGAGGAGGCTCTGGGGGGACCTTATCGTGACCTTTCAGTATCTCAAAGGGGCCTGTGAGAAAGCTGTGGAGGGTCTATTCCCATCTATTCTTGATGAGGCTCTGAGCAGCCTGACCTAGTTGGAGATGTCCCTGCTTATTGCAGGGGAGTTGGACTCAATGACCTTCAGAGGTCCCTTCCAACCCAATACATTCTGTGATTCTAACAGAGGAGTCCCAAGTGTGTTCTATGACATGCTTACCAGAGATGGGGATCTCTTCTCCCCCTTGCAGAGCTGCTGTTCAGGATTGAATTTGTGAAACAGGATTGGATCACGCTCGAATTGATGTAGTGAAGGAGAGGGAAGGATTTCGTATGTCTCAGAGACTTTGCTTTTCAACCAGCTGTGGTTTTATTGTCTTACTGATACAGTACTTGTCAGAGCCGTGAACACATCTAGCAAAATTAACTGTTAGTGACCATAAATGCCAATTATTGTACAGAACACAATCATTTCACATCTGATTTGACACCTTCCTGCTGATTGTTCTCCTACCTCTCCATCTCAATGTATTTTTAGATCATAATCACCTCAGGGGTAGGAATGGATAAACTTTCTTTGTTAGTGAGGAAAATGACAATTCAGAGAACTGAGGCCAAGTTTTTTTAATATGAATAATTACTGGTAGTGATGAAAATGCTGTTTTGGTCACTTAGAGGAAGAGATGATACAAATCAAGCAAATGACAGTGAAGAAATAGTGAAATATAGCTGCAGCTCTACTGTACTTCTCACAAAGTGTGGTAGGACTGTGCCATGTGCTAGTCACGGATTTGGTCTGTTCACTGGAAATCTTTGGAAGATTTTGCTTAGATGACAAGTCTCAATATTATCTTATTATTTAAAAGAACAGTTTTGACAAGGTAAAGACAGTGGAATTAAATCCAAGATGGTTTTATTTTGGCTATGTCCTAATGGAAGTCTGTAGCAGTAGAAGTAATTTCTCTCCAGGATACACCTTCTTTAAATGAGCAGAGGAGTCAGGTTCTCTGGAGCTGGGAGCCAGTATGCCTGTAGAGATCTGCTCTTTGTTTCAGGCAGTTTCTGTGACTAACTTCTGCCAAGGACACTACGCTAGCAGTGTAGAACCTAAGCCCCTCCCTAATACCTACACAATGTATTTTGTCAAATCCCTACCTTCTTCTGATGCTGTTATAATTGCTTATGGTCTAATTATCAGCAGAGACTATTCCAGCTAGAATATCACATCACATCACAGGCATAACAGAGCAGTGGATTTATCCATAATTCCTGATTTTTCTACCCATGACACAGACACAGTATTTATTTCGTAAGGAAATGAAAGGTTTGGGTGATTTGTGTTTGCCCAGCATCAGGCAGGAGAGCAGGTTATAGGTGAGGCCATGCTGTTGGAGTTGGTTCTTTGTCAGTTTTGCCCAGCTCAGCTGATGCCTTGAACCTGAGCTGCCTTCCCCAGTTCTGACCTATCTTGCCAGCTACAGGGAGTGATTGGGGATGAACCGTGATTACATTTTCAGACTAAGGATTTTCTCACCCAAAGTGCTACCAGAGCTATTGACCAAATAGCTGTTAATGACCCAGAGATATTAATGACCCAGTAGTTTTTTTACACTGATCAATTAATAAACAGACAGGGGACCTGGCTTGTCAAGGTGATTACTGCAAACAGTTCACAGCTAACATTGTTAGGCTCATCTCTCAGTCTTACTCAGAAAAAATAACACAAATATTTTTAAAATTATCCTCAGCTTTTAAACCTATTGCAAACACCATTTTTTCCATCAAATAGATCAACATTCTTTTCTTAGAATGATAAAGAAGAGAATGCTGTGCCTTTCTCAGTTCTTTCCTATGCTTATTTTCTTCTTGACCTGGATTTGCATTTCTTTGTCTGAGTAATTGCTTTCCTTGGTTTAGAAATAATTATGTTTGCTGAGGTGCTCCTGGCAGCCCTGTGTAGAGTCTTGATTTGATCAGAGAAAGGGGAATAGAGGGTCTGCAAACATCTCAATGTCTTTATTGGCAGTGGTCATTGTAGAAGCATTTGAAATGTTCTTGAAAGCTCTGTTGCTGACGAAGCAAATTTGAGCAGGAAGAAAAAATTTCACAGCTGGATTTGAAACACCCAAGTATCTTAATTTTCTAGGCCATAGGTACCACGTATGTGCTTTACTGAGTGTGGGAGAATCCTTGAGAATGTTCATAAAATCATCTCATTCTTTGAACAGAACGTTGTCCAAGACTTTTTACGTATTTTAATTAAAGGATAGTACACAAGTCAGGTGAGTTTACAAAGCAGTCAGCTTTGAAATGAACATTGAAGTGCATGTTTGATAAACGCCAAAAAAATCAGCAGAAGTATTTTTTACCATTATGAAAATGAGTCCAATAATGCAGATAGTTTAGGGGGAGGCTCTGGCAAACTTCACTAACTGAAGATATATAGACGTTGATAAAGGCCCATCTTTGACTCACATGTTTTTTCTTAGTTATTGAAACAATATCACTTCAAAGCATACTTTTAAATTAAAAAAAAAATGCATACTTGAGAGTGAAATGTTAAAACTCAAAAGACTTAACAGAGTGGTTACCTCTGCCTCTTAGCTCGTGATGCCCTTGGCTTGTAATGAATTAGCCTTATATTGAGTAATCTAATCTGGCAGTGGTCTGGATCGTGACCTGGTAATTTTCCCAGGGTCATTGTCCAGATAATAATTGTTATTTATATATACATTTATTTACATGTTTAACTATAAATATTTGACTGTTATTCCTGTTCACGCCCAGGACTTGGCAGTTCATTTCCACTGCAGAATTTAGGGCATGATTTGAACATGTTTGAGGGAACTTAATGTGAAAAAGGCAAACAGAATATTTATTAAAAGCATAAGTAAATATTTCTACATAATAAAATTTAAAGAAAATTATCTATATACTTGCCCAGCTGTGAGAGTCCTTTCAAGTGGCATGTACTAAACTGCCTGGGACAAACAACGTGTTTGTAACTTAGCTTAAAAAATACAAGTCCACTTTCAGTGTTGACCTCTAACTTTCGCAGGCCCTGTGTTTAAAATCAGAATTTCACCCGGTGAACCGCAGAAACAAAAAGAAACACAAAGATGGACTCGAGTTTTGAGAACCAAGGGCAGCAGGCTTCTGCTAAGGAAGCGCATTTAAAATGTTAGCCCCGAAATGCTAAAAAAATTTTCATGTCTGTATCAACGTGTTGAGCACGCGTCAGGAAATTCCGTTTTGCTGAGGAAAACCAGCAGACCTTGTAGTATCTTAAACGGCTGCGGTTGATTGGTGACAGTGGAGTCTTCATTAGCTAATTGGAAAATGCCTTAGGTAAAGCAAGATAATGAACAATTCACTGCTGCAAAAACACACCCGGGGGCCAAAACAAAACCAAGCGCAGTTATGTTTTCCAGTTTTGCAGAGGCAGGACGTCGGGCACAATTAGTATGATGTAGCACATTGCTGCCGTTTCTCCAGCTTTTTTTCTTATCCCCTCAACCTCTTACCAAGGTGAGGGAGAAGGAGGGATGCCACCAAAACCTGTAACAGAATCAGAAGTTAAAGCAAGGAGCAGCTGGAGTTCTTGCTGCTCCGGTCACGTGTTTCCTTTTGCTCTATTTGCAATGCTTGGAATATAAAACTGCGAGATGGAATTGTGCCACTTTAAACCTGCGACAGATTTGATCCATCATAATTCATTGCTTCCTATAGCCACATCCCTGGGGGATGCCTGGCGTGGCTGCACAACCTGCAGACGTGCTAAAAACAAAGGTAAGAACGGATAGCTACGTGGGATGTTACCCGTGGCCGAGGTCATCTTAGAGAAGTTAGGTTATGTGCAGCAGATGTTCAAGAACAGCTGTTCTTCTGGCGTAGCTGGTTCAGACACCTCGGCTGGTCTTATCTGAGGTGGTTGTCTGGCTGAGTTTATCTGCAGCTGGATCGCAAGGCAAAAGGATTGAGGTCTTTTCTGTGTGGTGGCAGACAGCTTGCCCAAAATGCTTGAGTGGGCGTTACCAACCCTGCTGTTGTGAGCAATAAAAGGAAAACTTAATAAAAGCAACAGAAGGAAAGCCGAAGGGAGAAGAGAATGAAGTGAAGGCTGTAATTCAGAGATCCTCAGGGCAAATTAAGAGAGACTGCAGATCATGGACAACAGCAAACCTATAGCATAGTGCTACCTAGCAGCCTGTCAGAACATCTCCAGCTTTCGGGTGCTGAGGACTCGGTTCCAGAAGAACCACGAACAGTTTGTCCCTTTCTCGTGTCCTTGGGAGAGTGGTTCAAATGTGCAACAAAGAGCTGGATCTGAGCAGTGGAAAGCACAGGGTCAAAGTGGCACCTTGTTCTCAACCCCCTGAGTTCAGAGTTTGTAGCCAGGAAGTCAAGTGTTAGGGAACCTGGAGGAGATTTTGAGAACCTCTGAAGTCAAGTTGCGGTGAAATGGCAGCGCTCCCCTGTTGTTGGGGTGAAGAAGTTGTATACCGTGTCTTCACCACTGGCACTGCAGCTGGCTATGTAAAAATACAGAGTTCTCTGGTGGAAGTAGATTGTTAAAACTTCCTGCTGTAGTAATTTAAACCGTGAGGAGCTAGCTTAGCTTGTGCTGATCAAAACCAGTGGAAAAATGCTTTCTGATTCTGTAGGGCTAGTCTCTTGTATTTATCTTCCTGAAGATAAAGGGCTCCTCAAGTGTTTCTCATTCTTTTTTTTTTACATTCAACAAGCAGGCTTCTGCAATTGAGAATTCAAGTTTACTTACAAACTGCATTGGGCTTATAGCCATGTTTTAATCCTTTCCTGTTTAGTCCTTGGAACTTCATTTAATAATGTGCTCTTTTGAGTGCCTTTGTTGCTTTTATCAGCAATGAGTCGTGTAAAAAGCCTTTCCAATAGATTTGAAAATACAGCAGTATGCTCTAAACTGTCAGGTGGAGGGCTCTGTATTAAACGTCTTCTACAAAACCCTCCTGATTCAGGCAGTGGTCGTGAGTGTATTAAAGGCTTATTTCCCAGCAAAAACTTGAAAGGAGAAATAACTCCTCTAGGATTGAAAAGTCAACATTATGAACTCAAATGCTGGCTTATTAGGGTAGTAGGGCAGACTTACTAGTGTTGCAAAAGAGCATGTATCAGCAAACACCTTCTGCTTAGGGATTGTTTTCTGGTTCCGTATTTTCCCTGTTGCTTTTGGACCCGGTAAGACTGGCAAGGGCAGCTGTTCTTGTTGGGGATTTAGGTGCTTCCATACAGCTTGAACTCAATGGGAGGTAATGAATTACTTCTCACCATGCTTCTAGGGTAATAGCTCTTGCTGGCCTAATTGCTCAGTGAACGTAGAACAAGGGACAGTTGCACCCCTAAACCATTTCTATTCTACACGGAGAAGCCAAGATAAAGCAGCTTCCCAGAGACAGGTAACCAAGAATACAGTGTTTTAACCAGTGCTCCAAAGTCATGCCCAGTCTCTGTGACGAGACTGGCAAAAGCAATCTCTCTGCTGATTCCTAGGCTGTTGCCTTAGCTTAGCTCCATAGTATTTGTTGGCTAATGTAGCAAAAAGTTGGGTGTCGTCTCACATTCGGTATTATTTATGTTATTTTTAAAGCATATTTGAGCAACTGCCCGTGAAGTTTTCATCAGAGTGTATGGTGAGATGGAATGGGCTGGAAATAGACTGGACTGAGAACTACTGTGTGGTTTTTCCATGGCTCTGACCCAAACTGTAGAGATTATGGTACCAAGCTTCTCTCAGTCCCCAGTGGATGCTGTTAGTTGCTGTGGGGGCACTCAGCAGCCAACTCACAAGCTGTGTCCATCAGTTTTTACTGCATGTGTGGGCAAAATGCAGGTATCATCTACCATGTGATGAATTGTGTGGGTCATGAAAAGAAATTTCAAACAGTCAGAAGTAAAAATGTGAAGAAAGTACCAGCTTTATTTGGAAAAGGTAGCAGGCCAGGTAAGATGGAGTATAGTTATTTGTACCTGAATTTTCTTGCTAGGTGCAAAGGTGCTTCTTCTGGAAGATGGTAACTTGGAGCCTATTTCATTGGAGGGTGGTTAAATCAGCTATGCTTCCTCTGCCACCAGAGAACTTGGTTTATGAAATGTTCCCAGTTGCTTGCTGATCCACAAAACAATACGAAAACCTCCCTAAGTTCCTTACAGCATTCCCCACTGCCATACAGTTTCTTTCTCTCAGATGGTTGTTGACTGTGCAGTTGTTTTATGTGGTCATCAGCCCACTGAGACTGACATAAAGAACACTACAGCTGCTCATGTGCTGGAAAACAATTGGAGGAGCTCTTTGAGCTCTCCATGGTTCAGCCTTGGGGAGTTCTCATTTTACAAGCACTTGAGTGCATAAACAGGCAGGCACGTGTGTCTTGTTCACTAGCTTGTTCTTAAAGGTTATGGGGACCCAACTTGGGTGAACTGCCTGCATCACAAGTTGTCCATCATAACATTCATGTTCAAATAGCTTGCTACAAACCCAGAGCTTTGAAGCACACAGAAATTGAGATCACTCAGGAAAGTCTTCTGCAATTGTGAGGTAATGGTGACAGATAATACTAGGTGGGCACTTAGAAAGTCACTCAGCAGCCAGCAGAATAGATTAGAATACACGTGTTGCAGAGTGGGTACTTGAATTGAAGCAGTGGGTTAAATACTCCGTAGCCTTTCACAACTTGTGGTGGAATTAGCACTGGGCAAAGCCGATGATTCCATGCCAAGAAGTTAAATGCGAATTGAATTAAGCTGAATAGATCTAAACCCCAAGTAAAATAGAAACCAACGTAGTGTGTATTTTTTACAGATCTATCAAATTAAGTACATATATATGAATCAGGCAAGTTCTTTGGAAAACGAACTATCTTGAGAATTCAAAGTGCAAATTGATTTAGCCAATTTTATGGAATGGCCACACATTGAGATTTGGCAAAGGACCCTAAACCATCTTATTGCCTACAAAGAACTGCTGATTGCAAGCAGACTTGGAATATAACGAAGTTCCTTTCTATTAGGAAGATGTTTTTGACTTGCATCCTCACAGACTGAAGTGAATTATTTAGAGTCAGTAGAAGATCTCTATATAAGGGCCTGCATTAGCTAACAGGACTTGATCCAGCTTAAAAATAAAACTGTACTCAGTTTCTATAATGAAAATTTGTGTGTGGTTTCTTAGTATTTACAGAGAATTCTATGATGTGCAAATCAGTGCTTTTTAATTAATCAGATTGCTCACATTGTATTAATAATAATTTTTACAGCTTTTCTGTGTGGCAGCATTTATAACAATGAAGCCTAAGTTGTTCCTCCAAATACCATTATTTGTGTCAATAATGCTAGATGATGCCAGCAGCACATTCATACAGGATGAAGGGTTGCAAGTAATTCAGGTAACTGATTATAAGATGGAGTGGGAGTGTGAAATCACATTGTTAGCTTTTAATAATGAAAACAGAACCTTGATTATGCAAAACTGATAATACCCTGCTATTGAAACTAAAGGGCATGACTCTCTGCAAGTTACTTTCTCAATAGACATGGGATTAGCCACTGCTATTCAAAGCATTGTGTCTATGACTTCGGCACTGACTTAGATGTTGCTGTAAATTTAGGTTCCAGCTCTGCAAAATGCTTAAACCTGTGCTAAGTTCTACCTGCCTCCAGAGTAAACCAACACGCTAACCCAAATCTGTCCGCTGCTCTGAGGGTGCAGTTTGGCAGCTTTGCTGACGGAATGGTTACCTTGCCACCAAAAGAAAGGTGGTAGCACTCCCCCCTGCACCTGCCCGTAGGTTCCTACCCTCTTCCACCATTGTTTCACATTTCTTAGTTGCACAATGAGTTGATTCGGATCGGGTGGAAAATGAGGGCAGAGAGGAGGCAGTGAGAATGCATGCAGGAGGGAGAAGGACCATATTTTCTGGCTGCAGTTATGTCTTGCATCAGCTGACTTCTGTCAAAGCACACCCTACAGCTGTGTTACTAGAAGTAAGGGAAAGTGTAGGCAAGAGCAAACAATTTGGAAAAAGGGAGAGCATCGTGTGTTGGTTTGACCTCGGCTGGACGCCAGGTGCCCACCAAGCTGCTCTGTCACTCTACTCAAATCAGGGGGAAGAAAATGAGATGAAACTCATAGGTTAAGGCAAAGGCAGCTTGATGAAAAGTGAATCAAGGCTGTCCATGGAAGCAAAAGAAAACAAAGATTTATTCTCTTTACATCAGCAGAAAGTGTCTGGCCCCTTTGCAGGAATCAGGGCTCCAAACGTGTAGCTGTTCCTCTGGACAACAAACGAATGCCTCCTCTTCTCCTCCTTTCCCTACCTTTTATCGTTGAGCTGACATCATATGGTATGGAATATCCCTTTGGTCAGGTTGGGTCAGCTGTCCCGGTCATGTCCCCTCCCAGGACCTTGTCCACCCCATCCCACTGGGGGTTGGAATGTTGGGAAAACATCCTTGGTGCCGTGCGA
>WTSP01023195.1:43209-60434 GCA_025331215.1 Actenoides lindsayi | reverse complement strand
CCAACCCAACCCAACCCAACCCAACCCAACCCCCAACTGATTTCTTTCTGGAAATTTTGCAAAATGATGTATCTGTCCTTCCAGCCTTTTTCAACGACAAGTCTTGAGCTCTAGAGACCATAGGTTTTAGCCACGGCTTTACAGAACTTCAGATTTCATGTTTGGACCCAAGGCATTTCAAGTTCATTCACTTCACCGTGTTTTAAATTAGACCCTTAAAAGGCCAGAAGTGCAGCCAAAATAATTCATCTCATTTTCCAGACTATCAGATGGAGATTAGAAGTGAAGATTGCTCATTTGAGAGGCCAACACTGGCTCCTACAGCCTCCACATCAGCACCTACACAACCTCCATGCAAGCACCAACACCCACAGCCTGATGTGGAAGAGCTTGGAGCTACGGTAGCTTTGGCACATCTGAGAAACCTTCTCTGGGAGCAGACCCACCAGCTGCAGGGCCGAACACACCTCCAAAATCACACCTCCGAGCCCCAAATCCACCCTGGGTCTGACTTGTGCAGTGGTGGGAGAAGATCTGCAGGGACAGGACCTGCGGGCATCGCAGCCAGTGCTGCTCGCTGGTGCACACACACTGCATCAGACGTAAACAGAGCTGAGGGGCAGCAGCAGCTCAGTTCAGCCCAGCCAAGAGCAGTTTTCTGTTCGATGCAGTTCAAGATGCGTTCTCTTCCCAAAAGCAGGGCACAATCACTCAACGTCAGCGAGGCACTCGCTGCCAAAAGGCTGAACGCAAGACACGAGTGTTGCTATTTGTGCACCAAGAGGTCAAGGCATCCCTTAGCCACGGGGTCATCTGGAAGAGGCGGCCTCTTGTGACCACTCTTGGCTACTTGTGTCCATCCTCCAGCAGTGGTAGGATGAGCCCAGCACTCTGGCTCCTCACCAGTGTTTGATTTTCCTGTCCCTTGCTCCAAACTTGGGTAACGGAGCCCAATTGTGTTCTGCAGGGAGCCCGGCAGCTCTCCTGGCTCTGCAGTGTATTGCTAAAAGATGGGGCCCTGGCAGCGGTCCCTCAGGTGCCTGCCACGGAAGAGAAGAGGGCAAGAGCATCTTTCTGTGGATCCAGGATAATCATAGAATCATAGGATGGTTTGGGTGGGAAGGGACCTTTCAAGCTCATCTAGTTCCAACCCCCCTGCAGGGAGCAGGGCCATCTGCAACTAGAGCAGGGTGCTCAGAGCCCCGGCCAACCTCCCCTGGGATGGTGCCAGGGATGGGGCAGCCACCACCTCTCTGGGCGGCCTGGGCCAGGCTCTTACTACATTCAGCATAAAAAAAATCTCTTCCTTCTTTCCACTCTAAATCTCCCTCTTCGAGTTTAAACCCATCACCCCTTGTCTCAACAAGTGATCAAAAGTCTGTCCCCATCTTTCTGACAGTCCCCTTAAAGTCCTGAAAGGCCCTAAGAAGGTCTCCCATAATGTTTCTCTGTCACTATTATTGTTAATAGATCATCAGATCATGCCCCTCAATAGCTACATTCAAAGGAAGGTCAGCTCAGAGCAAACCCACCATGGTTCCTGCAAGGCTGAGCAGTGGTCCCCACCATGCCTGCTGTCCAAGGTGCCCAGACACCCTGGTGATGGACTCCCTGGCTTCTCCACTGTGTGCCTGGCACTGCTGGCTGCCCAAGGCTCAACAGGACTAGCTCAGATCTGACAGCAAGAGGACACAGGCAAGGATCTTTTTAAAGCAAAGACACAGCTTCTGCCTGTGGCTGCCTTTTCTTCTGACCCACTGGGTACAGCCAGACTTCAATGACCTGATTCTGACCTCTCCAGCTTGTTTTGTGAGAGAAATGTTACTGCCTTCATAGCCACAAGCCCTATTTCATGCAAATGTGACAAGCAATTCAGCCTGAAGACCCATCCCAGCATATCCCAACCACCTCAGGACTGGAATTCAGCCCCTGCACAGAAGACAGCTGCAATACAGTGATCCCTTCCCCCTCTCCTTCCTTTGCCTCTGATAAACCGGCTCAAAAAAATCCCAGAAATGGCAATGTTATTTTTACCCCACGAAGGAGGTGTGTGGGACGGACGACACGGTTCTCACTTGAATGCAAATAACAGATTCGCACTGCGGCCCGCTGTCTGCAGGAGCTGGATCAATTCTCCAGCTCTCTGCTTCAAAAGATGTCTCGTGGCAAGCCCTTAGGCCAGAGGCTGCCCCCAAAGCTGGAAGAAAAGTCCACGTTTTAAAAGCTACACACATGTTACCACACGTTCCCCTGGGAGCACAGTTCCGATGTCCCGCTGAGATGCTTGTCTACGGACTAAGCAGGCTTTGATCTACCTTTAAAAAGCTCCAGCAAGTATAATCCCACTGTTTAGCTCATCTTGGAAGATTAACAGATGAGAAAATAAGGTCGGGTGCAGTTTGCTGAAGCTGGGTGATCGGAGCACTTATTTTATAAGATGGATTTCAAATATTCTGCCAAGTCCCTCTTTCGGCGGATACCACGGTCTGAAGAACAGCTTTATCCATCACGTCCTCGCTGCACTCCTTTCACAGTCATCAGCTGAACACCAAATTCTTTTTTCAGATCTAAGTGAGAGACCAAACCCATAAAATCAGATGGTCTTTTAGTTACGAGGCTGCAGACGACGTTCACGTGAAACATGACTCAAGCTGCAGCCTGGCCGAGCCCCAGCCCACCCGTGTCCCTAGGACAGGCTGTACCCTGAGAAGACAGGGCTGTGAGCTCACAGCAGATGAGACCTTGGGGCAGGGGCTCAAAACGAGCCCCACGGCCTCGTGCTGGGTGTCGGACACGCTGAAAAACACCCGTGGCTCATGCTTAGAGGCGCAGCCCTGGAGAGCATCGCTAATGCCTGCTCAGCTTCGTGGTCTCAGACCCATCAGGCAGGCTCAGTTTCAAGCGCTTCGCTCTGTGCTGCATGCTTCAACTTCTGCTGAACTCCAGCAAAAGCATTCTATGAAAGTCTCCATTGCTTTCTATTTAATTGCTGCTATGGCAGGGAGCAGGCTGAGGTCAGCCCCACCACCTCTCACCAGCCCCAATTTCCAACCACAAGCCCCCGTCGCCAATGGTAGAACACACACACCCCTTGCCCAGGTAGAACATACACACACACCTTGACCAGGTAGAACACACACACACCCCTTGACCAGGTAGAACACACACCCACCTTGACATACCGCAGCCTAGCTTGGCTTTTCACGAGTAATTCCACAAACACCTGACTCCAGGAGCTGGGGATTGACCGAAAGCAGCCACTGCCTCTGCCTGGGGCACCAGAGAGTCCCTGGGGCCAGCCCTGGGCTGCAGCTCACCCTACCGAGAGTGCTGGGTCAGGAGGGAGGGCACCAGAGAGATGAAAGCTGAACGTTTCCTACCAGCTTTAAACGACGTGTCACTTTTGACAGGGTTATGGCAGCCTTGATGTGAGTCATCCAAAATGTATTTGCAGGGATGGGGAAGTTTCTAAACCATTTGCAAACCATGGCTGGGAATTTCTTAACTTCCAGGAGGAAGATATCCACACCTTTCTGAAGGAATGCTCTCATGAGAAGCAGCTCTGTGATGTAAAATGAGGTATTACTAAAAAAAAAAAGTGGGTTTAGCATAAGATAGGAAAACACCCCAGCTCTCTATCTGCACTTTCACTGCACTATATAAATTAGGACAAGGAGTGATGGCTTTAAACCAAAAAAGGGGAGATTTAGACAGGAGAGAAGGAAGAAACATTGATGTTGAGGGTGGGGAGAGCCTGGCCCAGGCTGCCCAGAGAGGTGGTGGCTGCCCCATTCCTGGCACCATCCCAGGGGAGGTTGGCCGGGGCTCTGAGCACCCTGCTCTAGCTGCAGATGGCCCTGCTCCCTGCAGGGAGGTTGGAACTAGATGAGCTTGGAAGGTCCCTGCCCACCCAAACCACTGTGTGATTCTACAATGCTGTACAGCACAAGGACAGCCCACATCTAACCTGGGGACAATCTCCCACAATTTAAGCTACACTTTAGGAGCCAACACTTCACCTTGGCGCAGTCACGCTAGTGGCCACCAGCGAGGGTCTGGTGGCCACTGGTTCCCAGCAGCTCCAGAGAACAGCTTCACCCCCCAGGAGAAGCCACAGCCCTCATGTGACTTAAAGAGCTCTAGAGGGACTCGAGCTGCAACATCACGACTTTATCCCTTAAGCCACCTGGCTCCCAGCTCTTAAAAAGCCACAGCGATGGAAAAATGTTCCCCAAGCCCAGCAAGAATGATTAAAATGTGTTTCTATTTATCTCGCCTGCTCCAGTGCAGAGGGCACGTTTTTAATATCAAGGGTGCAAGGGGGTGTTCAACAAGCAGACAGAGGAGGGCTTTGTACAAATGCATCGGGTTTATGAACGCTTATTAAAAACAAACAAACAAAAAAAAAAGCTGGGGACCGTGTGCTCTGCTGAACTGGAGGACACTGGGTATACTGGCTGCGTTTCCAACCTCAGTCACAGCTCCACATGTGAACAGAACTAATATGCATGACACGTAGATTGAGAAGAGATTAGACTAGGTGAAGCAGCTTAAGAACGAACGAATTGCTGTGTGTAAGTAGCAGTTCACTTTCATCCACACAGGAAAAACGTGTGACCAGCAACAGAAAATAAACACCAGTGGAACCTCAAGGTATTTTTGCATTATAATAACCCTGGATAACAAAAGGTAGAAGAGCCTCAGAATTTCCTCCTCACCCTCCTGCCAGACGATGATCTCTAGCCACAGCTAAGCTCAGCCACAGCCTAAACCCCAGAAAGGGTTTTTTCTCTGCTCCCCAGTGCTCTGGGTCACCCTCCCAGCCCAGGAGCATCCGTGATGGCACAGGAGAGCACTGCTCAGTGCCAGCATCGGGTGATGCTCCTGCCAATGCTCAGCCTCTGCTATGCACAGGCTGCTCCGTGTGTCGGATCAACCTCCCCACTCAGAGAAAACAACAAACCCACTACAGATCCAAAAACACCCCAACCCATCACTACGTGTATCCAGCCTATCCTCCTGCCTGCTCCCTTCCTCTTAGGGAAGATGCTGCTCTTCTCATTTCAGTGCCACCATTTAACATGATCACTGAATCACCTTTCTGACCATCTGGTGTTCGGCTTAAAGAACAAACCTAGGGAGCTTAACACCAACAGGCAACATCCTAATTTCATCCTCTTCAGTTTACTGTCTCTCTCCTTAGTCCCAGTCAGGGGAACAGCTGCATTTTCAGGTGTTATCGTATCACACTTCCCAATTTTCTTTCCATAACCATTACCAGCAGCTAATAGAGAGAAAAAAGAATCACTGGCAGCAAGCTAAGCTTCGGACCACAGCAACATTACATGCTTAAACCCAAAGGATGCCTCCTTCATCAGCATGGCTTATCCAAACATCTCTTTCTGCAAAAGCCAGGGTAAGGTGCACAAGAAATCACACCAAAGGCAACAGCATAATACTTTTTTTTTTTTAATTTGGAATGCCCCAACCTTTTGCTTTTACTCATTAATGAAGAAGATAAACTCAGCTCAAGTCAAAAGTACATCTCTGGCTTTTCTGCTGACAAACCAACCCCAGCAGTGCCTGTGGGACTCCCCAGTGCTTGGCAGCAGGAGTGTGATGGTCCAGGGGATGGAGGCAGCTGCTGCAGCCCGGCTGTCCTGGGCTCTCCACATGCCTGGGCTCTCCACATGCCTGGGCTGCCACTCACTTACTGAGCCGTCCGGCCAAAGAGAGTTTTGGAGGCCACTCCCCACCCTCACCCCATCCCCTTCACTCACTGCTCTACCCCGTGCTGCTCAGCTGGCTGCAAGGAGTCTGGGAGACCAAGGTGAGCATCTCTTCCACACCCAGCATCCCTTAAACCTGCACCCAGCATCCTCCAACCTTACACCCAGCCACTCAGCGACAGCTCTCCAAACACACTCCCGCCCCAGCAGGTCACCCAAGCGAGTGCAAAGAGCAATTCCTTCATCTTACGTGAGCAACAAGGAAAAACAAACCACAAAATCATCTGAGGATATCTCCAGTTGGAAGGGACCCCTGAAATGGGGCAAGTTGTTTTTCCCCGACGGGTAAGAACAGAAACCCTGAACTACACACGTGTGCTTCCAAACAAAGAGAGTCCCTGAGTACACAAGCAGGCAGGTTCCTTACCCGTGCCAACAGCGTCTGCACTGAAACTGATCTTATCAAGTAAAAGAACACAAAATAGCCTGCGCTAGCTCTTTATCCAACAGCGTTTTCTGTTGCGTCCTAAATCAGCCCACGCTGGTGCTACCTTCAGTACAGCTCCTATTTACCTGGTGATGAGAACAAACTATTCAATTTTCCCAGACAGAAGAAAACACCATTTTCAGGTTTTCATTCCTTTTGTTGCCAGATTATTCTTTCCTCTTTCAGATACCAGGATTACTGAGGCTCACAGAGGATTTCAGAGAAGAGGTGACAGCCACAAGAGATCAACACATTACAGCAGTACTGAGGAAAGGCCTTTGCTTTCAAGTGATTCAACATTATTTCACAGGAAAAAAACACCACACGAGCCCACACCAACTTGTGTGCAACCTCTTCACCCAGCGAATGAGATCAGGGGGTTTTGGTGGTGTACAAACTCCTGATGCCAGCGTGTGAAACGCTCTCCGGGTACCCGCAGCCCCAGCAGCCCTGGGGATCCAGAGTGTTTCTGCGGTGAAATCAGCCCTCAAACACCACGCTGGGACTTCCCCGGCGATGGGAACGTGTGCCAGGGCATTAGCTCATCCTTTGTTTTCCCCGAAGTACCAGGCAGACATTTTCCCCTTCTTCCTGCCTTGAGAGCACCAGTTGATGCTTGTCCCAGGGCTGGTTCCACAGGGGAGCTGAGAATCCCAGTGAGACCTTTCCCAAGAGCAGCCATGGTCCATCCCACCATGCAGATGGGAAGGAGAGGAAGGAAGGAGAGGAAGGAAGGAGAGGTTTTAACCCCCAGTTCACAGAAATAAGCGTGGCCCATGTCATGCTTCTGTAAAGACCAATAAGGAAATTTCTGGCACCAAACCAACCCATTGAGCACTTCAAGCAACACTTGGAGCCAATTAATCAAAGGAGGAGTCATTAATCCTTAATTAGAAAAGTAACGAGAATCTATTGAGCTCAAAAGATATGAAAACATTTTAATACATTTTTAAAGCTGTTAAGATCAGTGCTAAGGGACAATTCAGTACCAACCCCCCTGCCACTGTGGGACACCACTGCTGCCCCCAGTTGCCCAGAGCTGGGACACCACAAGTGATGAGCAGAAAGAGTCCAGCCCACCCTTTCTGTGCCACTGCCCTGACACTACAGAAAGCCCAGCTCTCCACCAGTGCTCAGAGGTCACCCCTTGGCTGAGCTTGGAAAACTGCTGCTCCTTGGGCACAGAGAGAGGACCCAGACAAGGAGGACAGGGAGCACCGACTCACCATCCCCATCCCTCCCAGTGGGATCGACAAGGGGGCCGCTCTGCCAACTGGGTGGCACTGGGATGCCATTCCTGCAGGGACAGGGCTGACGGACAGCCCGTGGGAAGTGCCGCTCCCTCTCCGGATAGCCGGAGGAAACCAGCCCAGCCTCTCACCCCACGTAGCTTATGTTAGCCCAGCGTCCAGGTCTGGGAGGACTCACATCCTATCCCAGCTCCGGCTACGCGCTGCCAATTCCATTTCTGCTGCAATTATTCTCACACCCTGACGCTGTTGGCAATTAGCACTGACAAGGCTCTGCCCCGCAGCTCAGAGCTCACACTTCCAGCCCCCCACCCCCAACCCCAGGCCAGAAAGCTGCCAATCTTGGCAGTATGGGAACAGTCAAGAAAACAAAACATCCTCTCCTTTCCTTAGCCCCACATGGCAGGACTTTGACTAGCGCAGGAGGCTGCAGACAGTGGGGTTTCCAGAAGCTGATGGATTGATGCTCCTGCTCTCCCCGTCTGCTGGGGAAGGTGCACACACCGACACCCACACCGGGCAAAGACCCGGTGGCAAAGCAAGACCGGAGAGCCCACCACAGCAGCAGCGAGGTTGTGTCTGCCTGACAGGAACCCCAACTTCACGTGATGGTGCTGGAGAGCACAGAGCCACCCCACAGCACAGAATCATAGAATTGTCAGGGTTGGAAAGCACCTTAAAGCTCATCTGGTTCCAACCCCCCTGCCATGGGCAGGGACACCTCCCACTAGAGCAGGTTGCTCAGAGCCCCATGGCTTCTGCCAGAGGTGTGAGGAAAGAGGGGAGAGCAGTGCTGAGACAAATTACTCAACTAAAAAGACTTCATGATGTTTGATGTCTTCATTGGGAATTTTTCCCAGAAGGAAATAGCTGTTCTATCTCACGCAGAAAGAAATGATTATTTATCCAGTTTAAATGAGAGGAGGAAAAAAAAACCAAACCCAAGAAAAATGATCTATCTGGGCAGAAACCGCTGCTTTCTTCCCTTGTAACTGCACTGCAGGCTTTGAGAACATTATGCACCTTGTGTTTGTTGCCCTGGGTTGGGAACTATCCCCCCTTTTAGTTACCTGTTGGTGTTCTTATCTCCTTGAGCTTGTCACCTTCTACCTGCTGCTGAGGGCACTGGTGCCCAGATGGTTTGACAGTGGCCAAGGAGGAGACACAGTGGAGGCGTTAATGGTCTGGAGATGTCTAATTTATATCATTTATCAGATCTGACAGAAGATGTTTGCACTGATCCTTTCCCTGGGGGCTCCCTGTGAGGTGTGTGTGTGTAAAGATCTGATGAGGTCTTTCAGACACCACTAAGCTTTTTACATTCTCTACCTTAGACATTTCTGTCTGGGTAGATCTCCAGGCTGTGCATCAAGGGGCCTTAAGCTAATAAATAGTGTTTGCAACCAATTAAAATTGATACCTTCTAATTGATCTGCTGTTGTCAAAATATGAATTGCACTACTGAGTCATGTTTGAAATAGCAATATAAATCTTCAGGCTGTTTTCAGGTAGATTAGGTTTTGATGATCAGTAATAATGTTGAAAAGTGTGAGTTAAGGAAAAAAAAGCATATTCTTTTTTTTTTTTTATGGAAAGCCATCATGGGTACTGTGATGTATATTTTAGATATAGCAGGGGCTGCAAATCAGTTCAATATTTCATTGACATCAGGTGGACTTCTAATTATGAGAGAATCTTTTTAAATCCTTTTGAAAGTCAGCCTTCCAATCTATTTATAGAGTTTTCTCGTGGGTTTTATGATGCGTCACCTTAATGTACTAATTACTAATTCAAATTAAAGAGTTGCCTAAAGCACCAGAGACATTGTGACACTGTTTGCTTGCACTTTTTTCCTGTAGTTTTATTTAAGAAATTGGAGTACGGGGAGTTATACTGGTAGGTGAAGCAAGTACCTACACAGCACCTGGATACAGATCTGTTAAATATCAGTAGATCCATGGTTATAGTCGTAGGGAGCAAAAATCAGCATTGTTATTAACAAACACACACTCAGGTGCACGTGTCCCATAATGGTGAGCTGTGTGTGGTGGGAGATGGTGTGGGTTTGATACCACTGCACAGGAGCTTTGTTCTGTTTGCAGGTGAACCCTGACCTGGGTGAGAACTGTCGAGGCGTTGGGCTGACTGGTACTTACCATCTGCATCCTGGGGTTCCATGCTCAGGTAGTAGTTTTTGAGCCTGAAACTTTTAGTAAAGGAGTCGAAATATCACTGAAGAACCAGTTCTTAGTTTGTTTTAGCTGTAAGAAATTAAGACACAATACAAGCATAACTGGCTTGGAAAATAAACCTGTAAACTCCAATCCAGAGCATGTTCTTAGTAGAGGTAGTACTGATACAGCTACAGAGTAAAATAGCTTTCAGTGACCAAGTCTTAAGTGCTGGTACTCAGATGAGGGGTCTTCAGTACCCTTTGCCCTTGAGTGGGTACCAGAGCCTGCAGGTCTCTCTGAGGTGTCCCATCGCTCACACCAAGGCTGGAACGCAAGTGGTATCTGCTCACGTGCTGCAAATACAATGGTACTCCTGAGTGTAATTAGTTTGAGAGGATTATTTTCCAAATATACTGTCATAACTTGCAGCAGTTTGTGGCTGAGGTATTGTCTGCAGCTTTAGGTTTTAAATCAGTGGCCTTCAGTACATTGGTGTCTTAGGAACTGCTTAATCTTTTGGTCTCTACAAGGTAATTGTGGTGCCAATGTATGTGATAGAACAAAGTGTATTTCTGTTTTAACCCTATTGTCTGATAGTTTAGCGCCCTGTTCCTCCACAGTCACCCCAAGACTGGGTAAAAACCAAATTTCCTCCTCCTTTTACAGGCTATTCATTATTTTATTGACTTTAATCATACCACCTACAGCTATCTAGTTCCCACATTAAAGGCTGCCCAGGGAGGGGGTGGAGTCACCATCCCTGAAAGGGTTTAAAAAACGAGTAGAGGTAACACTTGAGGCTATGGTCGAGTGGTTAGGAAGATGCTGGGATGAAGGTTGGACTTGATGATCCTAGAGGTCCTTTCTAACCATAATTCTATGAATTCTATACCTCCCTCTACTCTAGCTGGATCCTTTTTGAGGCGGGATAACCAGAACAACACAAGAGTCTTCAAGACACAGGCTTAGTATGGCTTTGTAGTTATAAAGAAGTATCTTTTTCTATATGGGAACAAAAAGGGGGAAGAAATCTCACATTTGTTTGCCTTTTCTGGCAATGGCTGAACACTGAGCTGACGTTCTCAAATTGTAACGATTCTCTCAGCCTGTTTCCTGAGTGGTGGTGGCTAATTATGTGTGTGTGTGTGTGTCCCATTGCATAGGTAGTTAGTACAGCTTTCCTCTGCCTGCATTTGCTGATGTAGAGCTTAATCCATCAGTTTTGCTGCCCAGTCACTCAATATGGTGAGATCCTCCCCATGACAGCTGGGATTTTCCCCAGACTGAATAATTTTGTATCATTAGTAAATTCTGTTACTTCAGTGGAGCTTACATCTAAACACATTCTGGAGCAGGTTCTGCATAGGAAGTCAGAGTCTCTCTCAGGATGTCACATTTCTCCTGGGCTCTTTTGCAAGAACAATTAACTGTGAAATTGGTAAATTTAAAGATGGTGTCGCTTCAGGAAGTTTTACCATTTCCTAGGGTTACAAAATGGTGCCAATGTCCCAAGTCTGAACTGGTAACTGGGTGTGGGTGCCTGTGTTTTGTGGGCTTGGGGAACTGCAGAAATCATTACCTCACTGAAAACCTCTTTGCATGCATATTTTTCATAACTGGCTCTACACAAACCCACAAGAGCAGTTAGCCAGCTTTTGTCTGAGCACGAACAGTCTCTAGAAGATGCTATTAATGCAATTTTCCTCCAAAAGTCATCTTGGAAATTGAGCTGCTTGAATTCTTTGATCCTTGAAGCAGTTCTGGAGGCTTCCATTCTGTAAGGAAGTCTGTGTTGACAGCTTTGTTGACCTCCTTTATTTTAGTCTGCTTCACATGACACAGATTCAGATTCCCCCTCTGTCTCTGTGGACTGGGCACGTAAAGAGGAGTGCTCCCACATGGACATCTACCTCCTCCTGAGACAGTTCCAGCAGATCTATTGTCTTTGGGAAAATCAGCAAGTTAAGTTCTCTCCTTAAAATGCTAGCTCTTATTACAGCTTGTGGAAGGTCCAAGTGTGCTGCTTATAAGACAAACTGGATTCATTTAGTCCATCACGTAGTTACTATCGTCACAAGCTCGCTGGACTCCCACTTGTTGATGTTGTATGGCTTGTGTGGCAGGGCAGCCTCAGTACCGAGTCCACCACCACCAGTTTGAGTTGTGAGGTAGGACTGTAACGTGAAAAATGGTCTGCTTCTGCCAGGAAAGGGAGAAGTATTTCCCTGCTTCAACTAAAGACTGACTTAATCTTTCTAGTAGTGCAGTAATTGCAAGAGTATCATAATAGTACTGACCATCTGAAGTGTATTGCAAACCTCAGCATATTTACCCGCAGGCATTTAAGCAGATGGGAGCAACTGCCTTTAAAAATCACCAAATTTGAAGTAATGCTTTGTTAACTCTCTGATTCCTGAAAGTGGGCGTGTGTCCTTTCACCTCACTTATTCTTCCCCCCACAGAAAACTGTAAAGTACAGCACTCAGTGTTTCCAAAGCTGATTTCTCTTAAAATGTAATTGAGGAAACTGCAATCCCATAAAAAAAAAAAAAAAAGTTCCTGCCTTACTTGGTCGTTAAAACCAAATTTCATACATCTGGAAAGCACTCTTCATTTCTTGTGTTACACAAAATTAGCACGTCAGCTGAATGGAAAAGAAAACAAGGGATGACACATTCTGCCAGTTCTATTTATACTGTGCTGCTTGTATCAAATACAAAGGAAAAAAGCCACCAAACAACAAAAAAACACAAGACATGTAGGAAGATGACAAATGCAAAAGTAACAGCCCATTAAATTTACCCGAACTGCATTCATGACTGGAATCTGTTCTGGTTAAAGATCAGATTTCCCAGCAGAGGGGGATAGTCTTTCTGCATCTCACTCCCTGGAAGTTACGGCTATTTGGACATAAATCTTTTCTCATGACCCACCCGACAGGTGGATGATCAATTTGTGGCACTTAAAATACATCCTCGTTAGGTGCGGAGTGTTCGGTTATGTTCTGTGCCACCTTTTTGTTGTTGTTTGTAGGCTTTATTCACAATATTAACAGCAAGAGTGACCGTGTCAAAGCATCTGCGTGATAGTTCCCTGGCACTGTTCCCAAGTGCGACATTTGTTCTTTTTACTAACAGATCCTAGTAAAAAAAGCAATAAACTTGCTAAAAGAAAAGCCATGTGTCACTGGAAGGATAAATAGTGGTGGGGGGGGAAATAGATAGGACTCTTAATTTTGTGCCTCTGTGCTGGGGCTGGACGATCACAATCCAGAAGTTTTTGGCATCACTCAAAGCCCCCCGGCAGTGATAAGTATTTGGTGAGGAAGTTTAATGCCATTGTAGCCAAGCTCCCAGGATTCATCAGCTATGGAGGCACAGAGGCCCCTGTGCTTGTACCCGACCCAAACCGGGCACAGGCGAGAGTTCCAGAGCACGGCGGTGAAGTGTTACCATTTGAGGCAAGATGTGAAACTAATGGGGTTTCGCCACAGAAAATGAGCAGCAGAAAAAGGAACATGATGAGATGACTGCTCCTGCTGCCTACAATTGTAAAGTTAGATGTACATGAAGCAGTAAGAGAGTCAGATTCACTGCAGTCCAGTCTAGAATGATTCATGGTATGTTTTCCAATGAAAATGGTCTTAATACTTCTGCCCTGTCACTGGCAGGGCCACATGGGACTGAAAAGAACCCTTGTGAGTTCTGATTCTGCCTTAGCCAAATCACTTCACTCCCATGTGTCTCTCTCACCTCCAGAGCTTTGCCTGCAGGAATTTCTTTTCCCCCACTCTGTTTATGTTGTGCTTTCTGAAGTACCGCCGTGCTCTCTCGATAGCATCTGCTCGTTGCAGACGTGATGCATTGCTGCTGTTAGGACTGGCAATAACACTCACTGTGGATCGTTATCTGAAATTCCCCACTTCCAGACTAGAACCAATGTCATTCAGCTGCTTTGAAGGCTGTCCATTGCTCTGGGTGCTGCTTGTAGTTTCAAAGTCAGTGATTCGTAAGGCTTCAGTATAAATCTCTTGAGATGCCTTTGGTATTAAGTTATTGCATCCTTGTGACATGCACAAAAAATTTATCTGTATAAAATTGTTTAGTTTTCTGTTAAAGCTGTAGAATTTTAGTAAATGGAATAGGTGTTTTAGGAACTGATGACAGAACTTTTTTCTTCTTTTTCCTCTTTTTTTCCCTATTCCCTTTTCCCTTCTTCTTTTTTTTCCCCCTTTCCGTTCTTCTTTTTTTTCCCTTTTCCCTTCTTCTTTTTTTTCCCTTTTCCCTTCTTCTTTTTTTTCCCCTTTTCCCTTCTTCTTTTTTTCCCCTTTTCCCTTCTTCTTTTTTTTCCCCTTTTCCCTTCTTCTTTTTTTCCCCCTTTTCCCTTCTTCTTTTTTTCCCCTTTTCCCTTCTTTTTTTTTCCCTTTTCCCTTCTTCTTTTCCTTCATCTTTTTCTCTAAGTTCGGTGACCTTAAGAGTGAAATTTAATAAAATATCTGTAGTATCAATCTCCCTTACTCTAGCCTGTGATTATTCTGAAGAAATTTATGACTCTTTGTAACACTTCACGCTGTATCTGAAAATAGCTTTTGTGTCAACGCACAAGAAAATAGGTAATTACACTGGCAGAATTGTTGCGCACCAAAATAGGCTTAGCAAAAGATGAGGTGTTCAGATTTCCAGCTGGGATGCAGTCGAGTGATTTTTAAGAGCCCTGCTGCTCCTTTGCTGCTCTGAGTGTGTGGAGGGAGCCAGTGTGGAGTAATTAAAAAAAGAAGGACTTCTCAAGAGTGCTTTAGAAAAAACTCCAAATTCTAGGTGTGCTGTAGCACAAGGAGGGCACGGAAAGATGTGTGCCCTTCTCTTCTGCTTCAGCTGTGTCAGTTTGTAAAAGATGAACTCAAAAAGAGCTTCTGTTATTTTTTTAATTTGACATTAGCACCCGTGGGGTGCTCTGCAGTTCTAAACGTACAGCTTAGAACCTAAATCAGTTATGAAACGTAAGAAAATGCTGGCAGGAAATACTTGAATGAGTAATTTATTACATTCATTAGGTAAAAAAAATAATTCCCCAGAAGAAACAATAGGATTTAGAAATGCACGCATGCTCCTTTCCTATTTTTCTTTGTTGTCTCTGTGGATATATTGTTTTTTCCTTAGTGTAGTTGACAGGGGAGACATTGAGGTTTTTCTGTCATTTCAGTATGATCCTGTACAATGTAAGCAAGACAAAGTATTGCCTCGACAGTTTTCTGGGAGATTGATTAAACTGGACTTGTGACTACCAAGAAACCCAGAGAGTAATAAAAGTGGAGGGTCTCACAGCAAACCCCTAGCATGAGTCTGTCTGTATGGGAATCATTCAGCAAAAGAAAAGCTGTTTCTTTTCTTCTTCGTATGGTAGTCAGACACACATTTATGAGTGAAACATGGTTTTAGCCTAAAAAAAACTAGGCACAATGCTGCAGGTGGCATCAAATGTACAGAAAAGGTTTAATGTGACGGGATTGGCCAAACGTTATTTATAGACCATAGGAGTCTTTAGAGATAAGTAATTATACTTCATCCCTTTTAATTTCGAAGAATGAACCTTGAGCTTTCAAAGAAATACAGTGCTAAGAATTGCCCCTGGCAGGAATGGCTGATGTCAGCCCTGGGTTTGGCAATAATAGTCACGTAGCCTTGGACAAGCTGCTTAACTTCTGAGAGTATCAGTTTCCCAGGAAAAATGTGAGGCAGTTCTGTTTGCCTTAAAGATGCACTTTGAAGCATAACCAGATAGTCTTTGATTCAATTCTAATTAAGTGCAATGTATTCTTAGGACCAATGAATTACTGGCCTAAGATATAAAATATAGAAGTTCCTGGTCTCCTGTCTGTTTTTAATCCATACTAACACTTTTCCTTTGATTGAGGCAGTACTGCTGTCATCTCAGATCATTGGACAACATTGGTTTTTAAGGAAGATTGAAAAGCTCTTTGGGGTTGGGGAAGTCAAAATCTATGGTAATTTCTGTGGCACAAAAAATTCCTGGTACAAATTGTCAAAGGGAGCTACACATCTTTTTGTGAGATTGTTTCCATGAGGTCTGAGCCAATATCAGCATCTTATTAGATGCCTTCTCTGGAAAGGACTCAAATGAGCTACAGCTTCCATCTTCCCAACAAGCCGAAGGCTGCATTCCCCAGACAGGTATTTCAAGTGACCCTTGGAAAAAACAGTGTTTGGTATTTCTTTAATTCATCTGAATGATCAGTTTGCAAATAGAAACTGTTTTCATTTTTCCAGTTAAAAAGTTTAGCTCAGGCAAAATATGTGTGATAATGGAAAAAGGTTGCAGGCACTGGGAGAAGGCCACGATGGAAAGTCTTTAGCTTTTGACCAGTTTTAATTGTTATGAAAAAAACTCCACCACAAGAAACAAAACAAAGCAAAAAACCCAAACGACCCACAACAAAACCATCCAAAAATCCCCAAACCATGCAAAAATCCCAAAACCAACCAACCAACCAAAACCAAACAAAACACACACAAAAAAACCTCAACAACCAAATAGAAAAAAAACCCAACCGACAAAAAACCTGTATGGCTGTTTTAAGGATATTGAAAAAACATGAATATTTTATTTTTAATTATAACCTGGTGTTTTAGTAATACTTGGGAATATAGTAGGGTTAAGCCTTTTAATAAAAGTATGCTTCAGGCCGAATCTTATTTTATCAAAAATCTTTTATGCATGATATTAGGCACTAATGATATGCCAGATTCAAAAGGGAAATTACTGTACTTGTACTTCAGGAGTGAAGTGAGATCTGATGGGAGAGACTGACAGGGTGGGTTTTTTTTTTCCTGCTGATGAGAATTTCTGTGGGCTATGCCAACCAAAAGAGCAAACTGGAGTTTCAAATGGTGCCTGTAGAAGCTACCACCTAATTATCCCTCTGAAGTGAGACTGCAGAGGCTCATTTAGGAAGCAGAAGAGTTGATAAACCCGATACAGCAGCTCTCCTACACCTCACTAACTCCTTGCTACAGCAGCTCTCCTACACCTCACTAACTCCTTGCTACAGCAGCTCTCCTACAAGTCCCCAGCTCCTTGCTGTGGGCAGGAATAGCACCGTAGCTCCAGCACCTCTGATCAGTGTATCCTTCCCTCCTGGGATGGTTTGACCTCAGCTGGACAGCAGTTGCCCAGCCAGCTGCTCTGTCACTTCCCCCCCACTCTTCTTAGATGGACCAGGGGGAAGAAAAGAAAATGAAACTCATAGGTTAAGACAAAGGCGGTTTGATGAAAAGCAAAGCGATGCCATGCACTGAAGCAAAAGCAGACAAAGATTTATTCTCCTCCTCCCATCAGCAGTCACTGTCTGGCCCCTTTTCAGGAAGCAGGGCTCCAAACGAGTGGTGGTTGCTCTGGAGGACAAGTGGATGCCCCCTCTTCTCCTCCTTTTCCTAGCTTCTGTAGTTCAGCTGATGTCATATGGTATGGAACATCCCTTTGGTCAGGTTGGGTCCCCTCCCAAGACCTTGTCCACCCCATCCCACTGGGGGTTGGAATGTTGGGAAAACATCCTTGGTGCCGTGCG
>WTSP01023195.1:13498-23646 GCA_025331215.1 Actenoides lindsayi | reverse complement strand
TGTCCCTGCCCATGGCAGGGGGGTTGGAACTGGATGATCTTTAAGGTCCCTTCCAACCCTGACAATTCTGTGATTCTGTGAGGTAAGAGGGGAGTGAGCAGCTAGCCCTTGAGCAGCTCTTGAGCTCCTCCTTCCTGCTCACTCAGAATTTTAAGCTGGGAGGTGAGTGGCAATGAAGGACAGTAACATCATTTGTTAGACCGTCTCAAGGGGTAGTGTAGATGGTCTTCTCTTCCTGTTAACAGCAGAGGAAACAATTTGGTTCCTGGGTAGAAAGAGAGATTCCTTAGTGCTGGTTACGTTGCTCTGTCCATGAACATCTCTGGTCATTGCCTTTGAGCAGGGTTTGCCACCTCTACTCACATGGAGGTCCTTCTGTCTTGAGAGTGATGCTGTTCAGGATGTCAGGATTGCTAGTAGTGACAAAAGCAGTGCACCTCCTTGATTATACATTATATATTTTATTATTTCTTATAAGAAGCGACTGGGGGAAATCGGGTTGTTTAGACTGAAGAAAAGGAGGCTCAGGGGAGATCTTCTCACTGTCTACAACTCCCTGACAGGAGGTTGGAGCCAGGTGGGGTTGGTCTCTTCTCCCAAGGAACAAGTGACAGGACAAGAGGAAACAGGCTCAAGTTGCACCCAGGGAGGTTTAGATTGGATATTAGGAAAAAAGATCTTCCCCAAAAGGATTGTCAAGGCCTGGAACAGACTGCCCAGGGACATGATGGAGCCACCATCCCTCGAGGTATTTAAAAGACTTGTAGATGTGGTGATGCTGAGGGACATGGTTTAGTGGTGGCCCGGCAGTGCTGGGTCAACAGTTGAACTCAATGGTCTTCAAGGTCCTTCCCAACAAAAACGATTCTATGAAGGTAATACACCCACAGTGTCTTTTGCACTCATCTGAATCAGCACGTGTAGCAACCTAGGGCACTTGGCTTTCTTAGTCAGAAAAATGAGAGTCCTGTGAGGACTGAACTCTCTTTGGTCTTCATATTTGCTCCGTTACAGTGCCGGTATAGGGAGCTGGCAGGCAGGCTCAGCATGGGAAAGAAGCTTCATCACAATTTTTCTATTTACTTACGAAGTGTTTCCCTCTGCTAATGCACCATAAAACAAATGAAAAACATTCTTAACTGCTCACAGTACAGAGAAGACATACTTGGAGAAAGCAGTAAATTTCAGGCCAGCTAATAGTGTTTTCTGGTTAGAAAAAAAATAAGTTAAGATTCTTTCTAAGGAATATAGTTTTCAGGTTGAGTTACAGATGTTTAAATAGCGTATTGCCCTGGAGTTGAGCATTAAGCATTACTGATGGGTTTGGAAATTCTGCCCTAAATTGTTGAAAGAGAGGAAACAGACAGTAGAAAAGAGATTTATATGAAGAATTCACATAGAAACTAATTTCCTTGATTTTGATTAAATGGCCGAAATAAAAATTTGCCTAATGTGACCACTTGCATGAGAGATCACTTTCAGTTGACAGCACCGTGCAATTCATTATCTAATAAATACCTTTTTATAGGATGTTACTATGGAAAAAGTAAGCTCCTGTTGGTAAGGGACTCTCAATTTCTCTCCAGTCCTGCAGAGCATCCAGGGAAATCAACATTTGCAGTGTATTTATTGCCTGACATTTCCAAGTCTAGTCCAGAACATGTCGTCACTTTATATTCTCTGTGAGGAACTAGGAGAGAGGAGGCATTTGGGCTCTGAGTTCAGCCAGCAGCAAAGCTGGGAGACTCTGCTTTTCTTTTTCCAGTTTCCCACTTTGGGTGTAGCACCCTTCAGAGAGCAAAAAAAGGAGGCCAAAATCTGCTGTCTTCAACACCCTGGAGCTGTGCTGATTTTATTTGCTGATGTCTAAAAGGTAGGGCAGAGTTCAGCTCAGCACTAGAAATCGTTTTCTGGGGGGAAAAAAGTCAACAGCAGATGGTATTTGCACACTCCAAAAAAAATTAAAAAAAAAAAAGGTGTGGGGTGACTACTTAGTGTTCCCTTCTGCTGAATGTGGTGGCAATGGCAGGCTGAATTCCACATCACACCATCTAAACTGGCCTGTCTCCTGCTATTTTTACATTGTTCTTTTTGCTTCTGATTCCTGGAAATTGCAGGGCTGCTGTTTCATGCCTTAAGGGCCAAACTTTTACGCTGTCTACAACCAGCTTTAGTCCTGAGCCATTATACTCAGTTTCTAAAGTACACCCATCACATAATTGGGGTGGAAGTCAAGACCCAGGGTGGCTGTTTCCTCCCTTCTGGACTGAGACTGCTTTTGATTCACCGGAGATCTCCCATGTAGCTTTTTATTTTTCAGCCTCATTCTAACTGGATTTTGACCAGAGCTGAGCTAATAGTTTTGAAGCATACAGGCAATTCTCTAAGTGTAATCAAGATTCATATAATTTGTGGTCTGATTTTTTTTCCTTTTTCTTTGCATCAAGTCCTAGGGAATTATTTTCCCCCAGAAAAGATATTTCTCTTTTAATAGTACTTGGGTTTTCCAGATTACTTTTCAAGCTGTGCAGATCACATCAGAATAAAGGCAACACTATTGTTCTGGTTCCTGGGGTGCCATTGTAAAAACATTTTTTATTTCCCCCTTCCCCCCCCGAATATTAAAGGAGCCTTCTGCCAAACTTTGTCTCTTAAAGATGTAGGAATGAAATAGAAATGCAAGAGCCATGAGGCAGTTATTGCGAGCAGAAGTATTTTATTGACCATAAATCTGTGCAGCTCTGGGGTGTGGTGAGTTTTCTGCCTCTTTTCCCAGTAGGTAGATAGAGGGAGGTATTACAGAATGAGTGTCATTAGGTCTTCAAGAGCAATTAGCTATGTGAAGAATAACTGATTTGTGCCAGCATACAACAAATGAGTAGTAAAGGAAAAGCCCGGTAGGTAGTACCCAGTGTGCTTAGTTCTATGGGTCAAACCTGGACAGAGCCACTCAGCTCTTCTCAGATTCATGATGAAATAACTTACTTGCTCCCCACAAACCTTATCAGTGGAGATGTTTCCTGAGTCTCTGCAGGAAAACCTTCAAGGTTCCAGCATGTTGTTCTCCACTGCCTAGGAAGAGGAAGGGGCAGCCAGTGACTTCAGGCCATGCTGCCTCCATCAGCCCAGTGAGGAAGGGCTGAGGGCATCGTGGAAACCTGCGGAGTGGAAGGAGTTTTCTGTGGGTGGGATAGAGAAGGGAGCGTGGCCATCGTCCTCGTTTCCCTCCTTCATCACATCCATCTCCACCCACAGAAGAAATTTAGGAAGGTAATGTTCCAGGTTGAGATGTTTGTCTGACCGAGATCCTGCGGTGATGTGTTGAGTGACCTGGCACAGCTGTGTGGGCCCATTTTGACAGAATTACTGGGGTTCTTTCCTCATCTTGTTTTCAAGAAGACCATTTTCCCGTGCCACCTGTCCTCTGCTCATCCCGCGAGTGCTAATGAGGATCGGAAGATGTCTGCTAGCAGTGCCATTCTTGTCTTGGATATCCTACAAAAATGCCTTGGATTTAATTTATTTGGTAGGGACATCTGGGTTTTGTCTGCTATAAGCAATTTCTTTGACTAACCACATCTGGCCTGAGCAACGTGCGCTATATGTGCAGCAATGTGGCTGCAGCAATTTCACCCTGGTTCTAAGATTTGCAGAAGTTTGTTCATTTATGAGCAAAAAAAATGCTAAAAAGTTCTTTTGCTAGCATTGCTGTGGAATGACTTTTACTTAGGTTACCTTGATAGATACTCAGACACCGTATGCTGAGAATGGGCTGTTAACATGAGCCAGACTTGCTCTTTGGCAGCGTTAGCTAATTACAGATCCATCCTAAAATTTGTTTCCTCCTCATTGGAGAATATGTTTTTTGAAGATAGCAGGAAAAGCTCTGGAAGATTTAATGACTTTGTAAAGAGGTGTGCAGTTCAACTGGGAGGCTTGGCCTCCGGAGAGCCTACAGAGACTCTGGATTCTCAGGGCTGAGTTCACTTGATGGCTTTTGCAGACTCCAGAAGTTATCACTGATGTTCGATACCGTGTCAGACTACCCTGATGACAAGCAGGTATTAATACATTCCCCCACCTGAAACAAACTGTCTTGAATGACAAGACTCTGCGGCGTGTTTTCCAGTCCCACCGGTACCCAAGTCTCTAGGTTCTGGCGCAGCTCGGATGCTGACCTGTAACTCTTGTGAACACAATAACGCAGCACAGGCAGGCAGCCAAAATTCAGTGAGTGGATTTCCTCATAAATAATGTTAATATTTTGAAATACTACCACCTTCTGGCAGTTAGGGGAGAGAGTATTCAGAACATTTCTTGGTGCAAACCATTACGGTGTCTCACGTCACGAGGAGGCAAACTGCCTGAAGTTAACTTTGAATTTTACGTTCCGTTTCTTTTCAGCAGGAGCTTTGTTTTCAAAGACCTGTTGATATGGATTTCCATTGTGTTTCTGTCCAGGAAAGTGTTGTGTGCATTTCCTGCTTCATTTTCTATCTTAGTTGTTTTAATAGGTACCATCAGTCTTCACTAGTGTCACTGGGAAGAGGTATTCCTTCCATTCCCCTCTTTTTCTGTTGCCCCCTGCAGTATTAGTATAGAAGTTTTATTAATATAAGGTGAATCAAGCATTAACAGGATATCATCTTACTAAGTGTATTCACCTTTGAAGCTAATAGCTTAGGAATGATTAGTTTACATGCTGATAGCTTCCTTGAAATGCATTCCCAGTGTTGGCTTGACCACAGAGGCAAGGACATTGCCTTTGTTTGCAGCGAAGAAGGAAATGGGGCAACGTTCTCCTCACACAAAGTCTCCATCCCATTCTCTGGATTCCTGGAAGTTATCTGCTCTTCTATAGGCACTTGAAGGGGCTTTGAGGTAGCTATAACACCATCGCTCTCTTCCTCTCCCAAGGGCCCACAGGGATCAACTCTGCCCTAAGAGTGGTCATCACGGGGCTGGACTTCTCTGAGAGTCAGTGGAAGGAATTCTTTTCCTCGTGTCAAACAAAGGTGTTAAGATTCCAGCCCTCAGGAAAGGGGAAGACTTTTGTCTCTCAGGTTTCTGTGGCCAGAGAGAAGTCTACTTACTGCATGCACATAAAAGTACAAAGCTGGCAGGAAAAGTTCTTTTTTCATGGGACAAATCTGATGTGTTATGTGTGTGATTGGACTGGAGGGTTTCTTTCACATTTGGTTTGTCATTTTTTCCCAAAACATTCATTTTATAACAATGCCAGTAGCTGTTGTATTTATATATTGTTGGGTTTTATTTTTTCTACCCTGAAAAGCTTCATAGAAAGAAATATATGTTCATCTTTTGACCAGGCATCTTCATAAATAATTTATTTCCAGGCAACTTGTTTTAAATTTCTTATGCAGAGCAGGAAGGCAGACGATGCAAAACTCCGTACTTCAAGTGTAAAAGCTATAGGGCTCTGCTCATAAGACTGTGAAGTTGGAGGTAGCATCTGAATTTGTAAGAAGGTGCTTGAAATAGAGAGGCAGTCACAGAGAATGGCCGTTGTAAAGCTGGAAGTGGAATTTGGGAGTCCTGACTGTGCTCTGCCTGCAGTGGCTTTGTGATAAAACCTGATAGCGTGGGGATTCAGCTGCCTTAAACAGCATCAGAACTTGCTCGTTTCCTTTTGCTTAATGGTGAATACAATAGTGTCTTCATCAGCTTCAAAATATTCAAATATTTGCATTAACTTTTGATGCTGCTAAGGAATAAAGACAGTATTTCTTCAGAAAAAGCTTGAATAATGACATTTTGATGTTGTGATTACGCTGACTCTATGAAAGGAGAAGATCCCTGTATAGGTAATTAACAACTCAAGAAAAAGATATACTCTAGGAAACTAATTATCTTTATTCCTATCTGACAGTGATTAATTTATAGTTGAACAGATGCTGCACAGCATTAAACGGCAATAAATTCTCTCTTGAGCCGATAGGCCGAGTGAAGGCAGACAAATAGAAAGTAAGCATAATAAAAGAGAAATTCCACCTCTTTTGAAATCTGGTGGGTGTGAATTTGAGTCCCATGGGAAGGAAGCTGAAAGCTGGCATGAGAAGGTAGCCCAGGAGTTGTGGGTACGTGACCTGAGCTACCAGGATGGCAAGATGGAATACAATATTTTCCCACTTTGCGGCTTTTCCTTCCTTTCCTAATGGAGGGTATAACCGAGTAGAAAAACTCCCACACTGTTAGCACCCTTTGGTTAGGATTTGTATCCTCAGTACTTCCTTACACAGACCTGTGACCCGAATTCACAAAATTATTTCAGTCTTAGCCTATGATTGCAGATTTCAGGAAGGAGTATTTCTTGGTGTCCCATTTGAGTCTGTTCATTGGTAGGCTAAGGAGAGGGGCAAGAGAGCATGCTGTGAGAAGGGACATGTGTAGACCTGGTGTCTTCAATTGGTTATTGGTGACTTCAGTAGAATTTCATATGGGAAAGGGAGAGTTAGAAGCAATGTAAGTCCTTAGGCTGTGATCCATTGGAGTTATCCACCTATATTAAGTCAGCTGGGTTGTTTGCTTGGATTGTGTCATGGCAATGAGACTGAACATTGATATTTGGTTGGATTATGTCATGGCAATGAGACGACTGAACGTTGATATTTGGTTGGATTATGTCATGGCAATGAGACTGACTTTATGTTGGTATTTGGTTGGATTACGTCACAGCAATGAGACTGACTCTATGTTGAAATGCCTGGCTGGACTGGACCTGTAGGAACCGTGGCTTATCATGTAAATTAAAATAAGCAATTAAAGTATGATATCTGGGACTGCAATTCATGAAGTCATTCTCAGCAGCCAGAGGAATTTCTTTGGAAGAGTTACTGCTATTTGCTAGTAGTTGCTGATAAAGGTCAGGAAAGGCAGATGCTGCCTGTGATTCTGGTGCTAAACTGTCCCGCTCCGCCAGTCAGCACAAGGGCAACACGGATAAGAAAAGAGACTCAGCAATTATTTTTCAGGAAAATAAGGTAGGATGAGAGAAGTCGACTAACTCAGTGCAGGGGGTAACCCTGAAAATGACAAAAGCTGCTCTGGGTCATAGGAAGCACGTGCAGGCAAATTTAAAATGGCACCAAAGCGCTGCTTTGCTGACTTCGGGAGGAATTTGCCTCACGCTGCAGCTCTCCAGTGGTGATTCTTCTGGCTTGCTTTTGTTGCATCTGGCTTTGAGGCACAGTGGAGAGAAGGCTGTGTTCTATCTGCTTTGAGCCCAGACCTCATTAGAAAAGGGGATCCCGTCTGGGAGTAACGGAGAAGAAAGGAACAAAGAAGCGCGGCGCAAGACGGCTCTCAGTTTACTGGGCTTGGATACGTGCCTTACTATATGGAGTTACTATGATTATAATAATGAATGTATATAATTAGTAATTCGCTGGGCAATGCCTGCTGCTCCTCGGTAACTGTCTTAAATGGAACAAAAGGTCCAAAATGTCATAAACAATTACTCTGGTATGTAAATCAGATGAAGTACCGGGAGAAAGGTTGGAGCTCTGAGATGAGGTGGGGGCAGATGGAAGAGGCAATTGTTCCCCTCGGGGACTTCCTCTGGCAGAGAGAGGAGAGAGGAGACAGGTCCTTTGTTGTCTGCAGGTCATGAAGCTGTGAGATGGGGAAACAGAACGTGCCTTGAAACCGGTGGATATATTGAGTGTGATTTATTGTTATTTTCTTTTGGTAGCGTCCGGCAGAGTTATGAATTCTCCTTCCAAGGCTTGTATTTTTGAACTGGTTTTGACGATCCCTCATAAGGGACGAGAGGTCAGAGATGCAGTGGTTTGTGAATTATGTTCTCCCAGGGGTATCTGGGGTTTTCTGTCTGTTATTAAGAACCTGAGCGAGCTCATTTTGGTGAGTAGCGGTTGTTGAGTTGCTGAGAGGACATTTAATGCACTAGATGTAATATGCTGCATATAGAATACACGGCCAAGACCCAGAGCATTTAATGATGTTACTGTGGGGCATTTGGTGTGGTGGTTTCCTGCTAAACATGCTGAGTTCAGCAAGATCCCGGAGTACGTTTGAGAGTTCAGTGGAAATGGTTTGGGTTTTTTTTCCAGTGGAAAAGCTCTTTTTAGAATAGCCTGCAATTGTTTAATGATTGCAGTACAGGTTACAGCCTAAGGGTCATCCCTTACTTGAGCTGCTTTTGATAGTAAAAGTGGCCTGTTAGCATTTTGTTGGTTTATACAGGCAAACCGGGCAGGAGGTGTGGGAGCGAGCGGCGGTTCGGTGTCGGGAGGAAAAGCAAAATGCAATTGTAGAAATTCTCAACAAAGACCGTTCGCCCCTAACCCCCCTCCTCCTTTTTTAATAAAACCTTGTCTCTGCCCCTGGGACGAGGGGGAGGCTTATTCTTCTTTTGATAGATTGCTTTTTAGGGTTCGTCTGTAAGTGAGATTGCGTTATTGAGCCGGCATACCAGTTGCTAGCAGAACTCTACTTCATCACTGACTGCAATTATCAGCAGATAGCAGGAAAAGCAACAGTCCAGAGGAGCTCATAAAAGGGCTAAGAACAATGAGAAAAGGCTGAAGAAAATTAATAAATGAAGGGAGGGGGGAAAAATTGCATTTAGTACCAATTTCCTAGTGGACTTGGGCCTTGTTATCTCCAGATTCTGTAACTTTTTTTTGGTCGGTTCACACTAATTTAGTTTGAACATTGCTTAGTGTAGAGAAGCAGGACCTGGAGCACCAAGTGACCTGCCACCAAGACACCCCTCCGTGCCATCGCTCGGCAGCTTGGTCCGTGAGCGTGCACGCAGAGCTAGTTGGCTTCATCATCTGGGCTTCCTCTTTCACTATAGCGTGGGACAGCCAGTCCTTGCTTTGTTTGGGGGCTACTAAAGTCTCCCAACCACCCTTGGCAGGTCACACGGTGTACACTTCGATCTTCCTCGGTAATAAGATGGACTGGGAGCTTTGTGGGAAGAGATGTGCCAATGGGAGCATCCCCTGCTCGCAGGCAGGGAAGTTGCATCCACGTGGTTTGGGTAAGATTCAGTCTTTTGGGAGAAAGCTGCCACAGTGGCTGTTTAAATTCATTTTCTGGTGGGGGAAGGCAAGATAACCACTCTTGATCTGTTCCATATGCCGTGATTTTGTGTTCCCTTGGTGCTATTTTCCTTTTCAGACTTTAAGGAACACTGTGCAATGAAAGGCAGGGATCTTTAGATGCATACAAAAATATGTCTAAAAGCACCTGCTCTGTAGCTAACAGTGTCAAATAAGGTATAATATGCAAATATAACAGTAAGCTATTAGACTGGGTTTGGGAAGGTGCAATGTCTGCCCGGTTTCAGGTTTAATGAGACTTCATTACTCTCCTCAAATCCACGACGAAAGCCTTTTGCAGTGTGCTGAGAATATATTTCTCACACAGTACTTCTGGTAGTAATTCCTGCCAGCAAAGGATTTATAATCAGGCTTTGAAAAATGTATTCTTTAAAGTAAGAATAGGAGGAGAAAAAAAAAAAGATTTTTGCCATCTCTATTCACAGCACATGGCAGTAAAGCTGTGTAGTCTAATCCAAAGAGCTGATGAAATAAAAGAGAGATAACAACAGATTAGCTTGGGTTTGTTATAATGTATTACATGTTTATCTCCTAGGAACACTCTCAGGCTGAAGTTTCACGAGTTTGATTTCGTACACGTGCACAGGCCATCGAATGGGCAGCTATTTGCTGTGCTCCGTTTAGGAAGCGGGGGGCACTTGGTAGTGGGTTTTCTTTTTATCAAAAAACAAGTGCTTGAAAACTAACACACATCTTCAACAGGAGAGATAAACCTGGTCCCGACATGGTAGTTCTTTTCATTTCACAGATGCATAAGCTCGACCAACAGCAACATTAAAAAACCCACAACCCCAATCTGGAGTTTTCCATGAGGATTTATTTATTTATTTATTTATTCACTTAACATTGGAGAAAAGAGAGGAAAGAAAACAATAATAATAAAAAATTCTGTGTGATTTTATTTTTCCCTGGCTGTGCAAGTACATTTATTTCTATTTTCTTTTTTCTCCTTTTTTTTCTCTGCTAAGGAAGAAAAAGAATATGTATTTTTATATATATATTTCTTTTAATATATATTTATTTTTTTTAATTAAAAATTCT